>JBDJHY010131710.1:0-13536 GCA_039654485.1 Withania somnifera
GAATTTTGTAAAAAAGAAATTGATAATCTTTTACAAAAGGATTTGATAAAACCTTCAAAGTCTCCATGGTCTTGCACAGCGTTTTATGTAAATGATGCTGCTGAAAAGGAACGTGGAGTACCAAGATTGGTAATAAATTATAAAACATTAAATAAGGTTTTTAGATGCCTTATTCCTAATAAAAGGGATTTACTTTCAAGATTATATAATGCCAATATTTTCTCAAAATTTAATCTAAAATATGGTTATTGGCAGATTCAATTATTTAATGAATATACTTATAGAACTGTTTTTAATGTCCCTTTTGGGCAATACGAATGGAATGTGATGCCTTTTGGGCTTAAAAATGCCCCTTCTGAATTTCAAAAAATCATGAATGATATTTTTAATCATTATATAGATTTTATCATTGTTTATATTGATGATATTTTAGTATATTCAAAAACTTTAGAAATGCATTATAAGCGTTTAGATATATTTTAAAGGGTTGTTATACAAAATGGTTTTAGTCATTTATAAACCAAAAATGAGTTTATTTCACAGTAATATTCGATTTTTGGACATTATATTTGCCAAAGAAAAATAACTCCTATTCAAAGATCTTTTGAATTTGCATCAAAATATCCAGATGTTTTCACTAATAAAACACAATTACAAAGATTTATAGGATGTTTGATTATATTTCTCCTTTCGATGAAAATTTATCAAGAGATTTGGCCCTGTTATATGACTTATTAAAAAAGGATTCTAAATACCTATGGACTAAAAGCCATACATAACTTGTTAAGAAGGTAAAAAGAAGAGTGAAAACGTTGCCTTGTCTAACTCTTGCTAATCTTTCTTAGAAAAAGACTATAGAGATAAATGCCTGGAATATTGTATTTAGAGGTATTCTAAAACAAGTGAATCCTACTGATAAATGTGAATATATAATAAGATATTATTCAGCTAAATGGACAGAAGCCTAGAAAAATATGCTACCGTGGCTCATGAAATGCTAACTATTGTTAAACGTGTTTTAAAATTTCAGAATGATTTATATAATAAAAAATTCTTGATAAGAAATGCTAATGCTGTTAAATTTATGTTTAATAAATATTTTAAACATGATACTTCAAAATTTATATTTGCTAGATGGCAAGCCCAACTTGCGCCATTTGATTTTGAAATTGATTATAAAAAGAGAGTTAATAAATCCCTTCCTGATTTCTTATCCCGTGAACATTTGCAGGAATGAATTCTCAATGGCCATCGTAGGGATCCTCTAATAAAATAAAAATCTAATATAACTTAGAGAGGTGGTAGAGGGGGATCATATACACCCCAAAGATCGTCATATGGAAATCCAGTTATACAAAGTGGGGCAAAACATTGATAAATGAGAAACTTTCTCAAGGAGGGGGATCTTCCTCATCATCTTCAAAAACCATTAATTTAGAAGTTATTTCAAAAGATAGCCCATTATACGGACATATGCAAGCATATTTAGCTTCACAAAATAAACCAAGTGATACTTATGTTGCTATGGCACAAGAAGACTTAGATAATATCAAGTCTTATGAAAAACTACCAAAGCAAGAAATGATATTTCTTGTAGAAAACCATGATTTGCAATGGAAAAATGAACCTTGGAAGATACTCCAAAGGTATTTAACTGAAAATTTATATTTTACGGGTAAGTCATACAAAACCCGCACATATTATGAAAATATTTTGATAAACTCAGGACGTGTAGAATTTCATCCCTTTAAAGAATATAACGCAGCTGAGAATGTTTATAACTTGTCAAAGATTATAATCAAACAGATTATTTCAGTTGAAGAATAGGGGATATCCACCATGAAAGAACGTCAAGTAATACTTGAAGGAAAGCTGAAAGTCAGTTATACTTATTGGGATTATATCCAAGCATTTCATATGGTGCTATTTTACAATAATGATAGACACAAGCACACATGGTTTATAAAAATATGTGCTAAAATATTTGCAAGACCAATTCCTAATTGGTTTTTACATTGGTAGTCATACCACGGACCTAAGATTAATATTTTGCCACCCAAATTCAGAGAGTTATACACTGAATGGATACAGATTTCTCCAAATTTGGATAAACTATATCAAGCAGATCATACTTGCTGGCCTGAAAAAATTGGGCAAATATATTTCTTTATAGAGTTCTCAATCCCATGGATTCATAAATGGGTGCCAGAGTTTGGTTATACCGAAGAAGAAATTCCTTGTTTATATTGAACATATTATAACAATTTTTGGGACAAATTGATGAAGAAGGACCCAAAGACAAATCAGTTATATGAACAAAAATTGATCAATATTATAAACCAGACAATTAAATCTTACAAGGTAAAACCAAAATCATTACAATTGGAAAATACTTCTTTTAAAGGAATTGTCAGAAAAATAACTTTTCAAAAAGGCAATAAAGAAGCAGCAATTGCTAAGTATTTGGAAAAGGTTAAAAGAAATATGGAACAAATAGCAGAAAAATGGGATACTTCGATGAAAAGCGATAGCTCCTTCAATGAAGCTCAAGGAGAAGAAGACGAAGGATTCAATCATAGACGACGCCGAAGAATTTTTATCACGGCTAAACAGGTTAGAAAAAGCCACAAGGATGAAATAAAACAACATTTGTGGGACCCACATATCATATTAGTGGAAAAATGTCAGGTCATACCTCACTGTTCATGATATGAACACTGTATAAAGATTCTTTTCTCCTTTAAATAAAGGGTTTTTCCCTCAGAATTAGGGAGGAGATTTTAGAAAGAAGTTTTTAGTTTTTCATTTGCTCAGCCTTCTCTCTAAAAGCAGAAGCGTATTGTATATTTTCCTTTTTTTATATTGAAGAAAATCAAAAGGTCCAAGCTTTGGACACAACTTTCGGCTTTGAGGTAATTTTAATTTTTCTGTTTATATTCTCCATAGCCGAAATGATATTTGACTAAATTCATATCTATCTTGAATGCTCTAATTCTTGATGGTATAGTAACGATTGACCTAGACTTCATTAAAAATCAAGAAGATCTATTATGTAAATCATTAGCTAGGTTCTGAGATGGTGGTACAGGTATCTTTAATACTTTGAGTTTTAAATTTGCCTTTGTAGCTACGTCTAGTGTCTGGTGGTTGCCACTTTTTAGAGATTTAAAGGGCGTTTTTACCCAGAAATTCCTAGACACATAGTTTGAAACTTTGAAGTATTAAAGATTGACAGGCACCTTGCTCGGGTAAAAGGTTACCATACAGCTGACGATTTATATCATAGATCTGCTTAATTTTAAGGCTTACTACTAAAGTCTTGGTCTTATAGTTCAGATTTCGGTGTTAGACTTCATGCGGACTACCGCCAATCGATAACCCAAAGTCTAAATTATAGCCTGAGACCGTTAAGTTAGATGAGGCTGAATAAGAAAAATAACAACTGGCCCAGGAAAAAGACATGAAAGACATACACCTCACAGAGTACATTCAATGAGATGAACATTCAATGAGATGATTAATAGCCACACAAATATATATGACTTTTAGACCACAAGTTTCAAGTTCTTTCCATATTACTGAAACTCTGTGCCCAATCAAACACCTTCACATAAATTGGGATGACTAGAGTAATAAACAGAGCTGAAATTTTCTCTGGGAAGCAATTTCTATCCTGAGAAAGTTGCATCTGGTTGGATGGCAAAATGTGGTGATCAATAAGCAAGACGGAGTTCCAGGTGAAGAATATTAAGTTCCGGTGAAAGTTCACTCTTTAAATGGCTCTGGAGATTAAATAAGAATAACAACAGAGAAGTACTGTGGATGTTGCTCTACCAAATATGGGATTTGGGAAAGGTCACTTATGTCCTAAGTTGCTCGTAACCTTAAAAAAGGGTGGAATATAAATGATAATATAAATAATAATAATCTAATTTTATAATTTAATAATTTAATAACGGAAGCAAATAAAAATTTAATTGTGTTCATATTTATTTTTAAGTAGTCTAAGATCTATTATTTATTATGAGATATACTACTAAAAAGATAAATCTAATAAAATCATAAACACCAATTGTATACTTATCAAAATTATAATTAAAAACATATAGCATAAAAAACATACCTCTTAATATATCTTCAGATCACCGGATCTATCCACCTTCCTGACCTAATTGTTCCTAATTCTTTTCTCCTGAAATTTGTAAAGGGCTTCCAATCTGGAACAAAGGATTTTCTCAACGGAATGTCCTTGAAAGATTATAAGAGATAATTTTTTTTTTAAATTAATATGTTTCTATATATACTTTTTCTAAGTATATTTCTTGGATTTTTTATGATCTTAGAAGAGATTTTCTTCTATAGTAGTGATATCAAATGAATATTAAATTTTGAACTAGAGGGAGTTTTTAGCCAAACATGAGAGAAATTTTCAAGTTTCGAAAGAAAGAGAATGGTTGAAATTTTTAATGTTCTTCCATTAGAATTAAAGGCTCCTTATATATATAACCTCATGACATGTTACATCATTTATTACGTCATGTTGAATTTAGTGGTGCAACTAATTTCTGGATGCTATCTGAAAGATTCCACGTCGAATATAGTTTGATAATTTCCACAGTGAGTTGGCAACTTAGCCGCCCACATTTTTTTTTTTAACTTAATGGATACACTCTTGCAAATTGTATGTTTTTTTTATTTTAGGAACGTTCATGTTCTGTTGTTTTATCCGATAATTTTATATATTTATTATATTAAAAATAAATTTTTATTTACATATATTTATTTAATTACATCAACAAAAAGGCAATTTATTTTATAACAGTATACTCAAACTAAGAACCTTATTTATATTTAATAATATTTAAGAATATATCATATTCATTGCAATTCTTGTACTTTTTGTTTTATTTTATTTGGTCGTTATTAAAAATTATAATCTTATTTTGTTGTTATGGAATCAAAAAGGTTCATCACTTTCATTTAATACTATCTCTAATTATTAAATGACTATATAAAATAATTAATATTTAAATTTAAAATTTAAAATATAATTAATAATATTAATTCAATAAAATAAACCTCTAATATTTTTTTTTCACAAGAATATCAGTCAACCTGAATCAAATTGATAAAACGAAAAGAATACCTAATGAGGGCGCTGTCTTCAAACAAATTTGCAGTGTTGGAAAAGTGCCTAAGTTGGAAACAACTAAGCAAATGGCTCTCACTTTACGGAGCCGGCCTTTATTGGACCAATTTAGGACCCGTTTTAAAGTAGAGCAAAGTACACACTACTTTATAAATTAATTTTATTTTATATTATATATTTTTTAAATTTTGATTTATATCACTTTTTAAGACGTAAAATATATATTTGAATCAGGATACATATTGAACCTGTGATATAAATATACTTATATCTATATATTTATTAAAAAATAGTATATACACACGATCATTTTTTAAATCATTTCATAATGCAACATAAGATACATTTACTTATCAAACGCATGTATCAAGGATGTTGATGTATTGTGTAAATTTTTGCAAATATCTATGTATCACATCTTTATCTATGTATATCATGAAAATTTATGTAACAAGCTAACTGAAAAAATAAAGTCATTGAAAAAATACATATGTCTCTGTATATATTCGCTATATTTGTTCATGTATTATGTAAATTTATGTATCAAACACAATATTTTAAAAAAAAAGGCATACAAAAATACATATACATATGAATACATATGTATCTATTTTATTAATTTTATATATATGTGCATAAATATCTCCTTAGAAGAAGATGAAGGAAAAAAAAATTAAGTCAGTTTAGCTTCAAATAGTATTTTTTTCCAATCAAAATTTTCCTTTCCTAACCAATAGAACATTAAATATGATTATTCTTTAACAAATGAATTTTGATTTTTTTAAAACAAAATTAAAATCAATGTTTCAATTAAAACAATTTGAACTCTTCCCGAATTCACTAAAATTACAGACTAAAACAAAAGCCATAGCTCAAATTTTGCAAAAACTGATAATCATCACCAAATTTCCTCGATCATTCCAGAGATCAACATTGGACAAAAACTGTCTTCTGGTAAATAAAGCGACTACTGCAAATATATGTCTTTCCTTCTGTAACCCAATATGTCTATTTGTTTTGTATGGTCAAGACCTTATGTGTAATTAGGAGTCCTTTGGTATTTGACAGGAGTTAGAGATAGGGGGAAGAGACCAGGAAGAGGAAAATGCACGTAGCAAATAAAGGAATAATATTGGAAGAAGACAATTTTTTTTAAAATAGTAAAATAATAAGTAAATATGGTATGAATGATTTTAGTGTCTGCCATATATTTTGGCACAAAATAGGTATTTGGGCATGGAATGATTTTATTTTTTGTTTCGGGAATTTTTCACTTTTGCTTTTTCTACTTTTTATTTTCTAAAAAATAACTAATTTTCTTTATTCACATATAATAATCTCTTTATATTATATTATTATTATATATTTTAAAAAAATTATATATACATTTTAAAAATATATTTAATTCTAAATATCTATTGCAAAAAGATATGATCAAGCATATTTTTAATTTCAATTCTAAGTCAAACTTGAAGTGCCAAAATCTTTTTGTTTTTGTGGCCAAACGGCCTTAAAATCTTGATAAAACTTCCAACATCTCAAAATTACTAGAAAAATGTATTAATTGGTTCCAAATTATAGTTTTTAGGATTTTTATGATAAAAAATTAAATTTTTTAAAATTATGATCAAATACATGAAAAAATTTTACCAAAAATTTATGAAAAAATAATTTATTTAAAATATTAAAAAACTTATTACCAATAGCTTAATTATGAGTATTTAATTCTCAAACTTAATCCAAACATTAATTTCATTTTCAATCTTAATTCGCCAAACTTATTACCCACGTGAATTTTTCAAAAACAAAAAATGCTCCAAAAGTGTCAAAAGAAATAAAGAAAAGCAACGTCTCTAAAGGAACAAGCATGATGATAATTATGTACTAGGTTTTTTCACGTAATTAAAAATCCAGAGTTAGTATCTTTGATTGAAGAAAGTTAAATCCATTTTATTTCCCCACTTTGTACATTCCTCAACAAAAAAAACTCACAACATTTTTCTAGAGCGATGTGGAGCCAAAACATGATAAAAAAAGAAGAATAGATAAAAGAACCAATTATCATATTTCAGATCAGTAACGTAGCCACTTATAAAGAAGGGTGATATGTTAGAATATTATTTATTAAAAAAATTAATTTTTAGATATTTTTAATGAAATTTTTGTCGTTGTCCATGTTTCTGATTCAACAAGAAATATTAACCGGTCCACAAGATTTTTTTCCCGCTACCAGCTGAAAATTGACTCTGAAATCCTTATCATATTTTAGTATTTCTTTAAGAAAAGTTTTAAGTTATTATAAGCTGCACTTTTTTTGAATTCTTATTAAATGGCAGTTTCTAAACTATAAATATTAAATTTGATTGAAAACATCATTTGATATGATAATACTCCTTCAAACAAACTACTACTAATTTTCATAAGCCAATAATTAGGCATTATAGATTCACATGCACAAACTCCTACAGCATTTTAACCCCTAGACGAATCCTATAAGGTAACTTTGTGATCAAATCCACTATCTTTTTGACCAGCAGTGTGTTTTGGAATCAGTACATGAACATTTGCCATCATATGACACAGGATAAGTCCAAAGCTACACATGTCCGGATCGCAGTCGTGTGCAGTCTTGCACTTTTATTCTGACATTGCGTTAAGAGGATTAAAAACTTGTTAATATTAATTAGAACGAAAACATATAAATTCAAATAATTAATTAAATATTGTAATTCATTATGAGAAATTGAAAATTATTGTACCATTGAGACAGATCTAGAGTTTCGAATATTTTATGCCTGAGGAAGAAAGAGAGAGAAAAAAAAGACTAACAATAAAATGGCCAGGAAAAACACAGTCAAACAAATTTTCTCCATAGCGTCAAAGGAATTCTTCTAGTTTGGGTGTATGTGTTTGGAGTACTTATTGTTGTAAAATGTATATAGTACCTATTCATTAAGAACTTATTAATATGAACTTTTATTTCAGTCACGTACCTTGGAGAGTAGGTCGAAGGACATTTTTTGTTTATGGAAGGTTAGTCAATGAAAAAAGTCTTAATATAAATAATTTGCTTCAATAGAGATTTATATCATCTTTTATAAATAATATCTTAATTACGTTCCAACTATCATAGAACATGCGTATGTTTGATTAATCTCAAAAGTGCTTTTAGAAAAAAATTAATCCCTTTTTTTGTCATAAGGGATGCATTGATATAACAGTCAAAAATAAAAGTATAATGCTTACAAAAGGTCCTGCCTTTTAGTCCGGGTCTAGAATAAAAGAGTTTCGGTCACAGACCATATATACATTGAAATTTTTTTATTCTTCTTTTAGTTCTTATGATGTCTACCCAAACAACTTTGGTTGTATACACTGGTGAAACTTCAAAAACCTTACTTTCTTAAAAAAACTCCTCCTTTACTACTGCTTTGGCTAATGCGTCGGCTACCATATTTTGTTCCCTGTAGCTATGTTTTAGCTCTGGCATTCCCACTCTCTTATCAATGACCCGCATTCAACAATAATTTCATTATAGTGTTGATTACCATTTAGTAACATGAGAATTACCTCCATGGAATCAATGCTGGTTTGCAGATATGGCTCCTATCGACTAGAGGGAGCTCAAGGTTCAACTCCAGGATCTGCTAGATAAGAGTTTCATTCATCCAAGGGTTTCTCCGTGGGGTGCCCCAATGTCGTTTGTATTGAAGAAGGATGGATCAATGCATATGTGTATAAATTACTGGTAGCTAAATAAGGTAAAAATTAAGAATAGGTATCTAATGCGAAGGACCAATAATTTGTTTGACCAGCTTTAGGATGCGGTAGTGTTTGGACCAAATTATTTTCTTTAGCAAGTTTCAAACACTCTTTAAGGGCCACGAACTCCATCTAGTTTGGTACTTATGAGAGAACTTTTAGAAAAACCATGACCCAATCCCCATTAGTATTTTGAACACCCCTTATATTCCTCCTCTTCTTGAGTTAATAGGCTCGATCCATCAGTGTTGAGCTTATAGAAACCTTCAAGAGGTTCCAGTCCTACATCAATGTCCTCAAAGCTTGTCTATTATTTCTACCTTTTAAGTGAAGGTATTCAATGGATTGAATGTAGGCCTTTTAAGGAGGGAGCATCAAACCTTTTGTTGAATTGGTCATTATCACGATTTTGCAGATAGTCTTGAGGCTAAATGGAATGATAACGTCCCAGGTGATGATTTAAAGTTTTTCAAGTGATATCCCAATTCTGGGGTGAGAAACTATGGATAGAGATAGGTGTCCCTCGTTTTTGGCTATTAACCAAGTCTTCCCAAATCTTGGTGCTAATATTACAATTAATGAAAAAGGGATGGCCCAGATCCTCAACTTGTTCTACACAACTTGTAGAATTGAGAGATGTTTAGTCCTTTTTTTGCAAGACTCATATTAGTGGGAAGCCTTATGTTATGAAATTGCCAGAGGAAGAACTTATCTTATTTGGGATGTTCAGTTTCCAACTCCAAAGAAAGCTTTCTTGGTTATTTGTCCATTGGATTTGGTTGATAATAGAGGTAATAAGGTCATAGGAACTTTTGCAGAGGAAGTTTCCATTTCCATTTAGCCTCCAAATGAACTTGTATTCAGTATCATTTTTCTTGTGGAAGGAAGTACTTCTAATGCTATGAATGGTACTATTTGAAATGCTAAAGGATATATTTTTAAAGTCCCAGATGTTTTTTTAAAGAATTCAAACAATTTGATTATAGTCATATGGCTAGTGATTGGACTATGGATGATGTCACTAAGAGGAGAATAGTTGGGAATTCATATATCTTCCCTGAAGCTAATCTTGTTCCCACTAGGTCCAACCCTCATGGATGCCTTTTCAAACAGTGGATGAGTTAGAGTTTAAGGTATTGTTAAGGCTTTGGTATTAGCCACTAAGGACTTTAGCCAAAGGGTGTTAGGATTTGAGATCATTCTCGAAGCAAGATTGTAGAGGAGAGCATCATTCTCGATTCTATCCTTTTGTATATTGATCCCTCTTATTTCTTAGACAATGGGAGGGTTCCCCAACTTACCATATGCAATTTCTTCTTGATATATGTACTTACCCAAATAAAATTTCTCTAAAATTGATAAATGATATTGTGAATTTTGTTGGGGATATGGATATATTTCATAACATGATTATGAATACTAGAAAGACTGGATTTAGACTAGGTGCTTCTCTAGTAATATTTAAGAGCTTTGTTTTCTATCCAACGTGTTTAGAATTCAGGTTATTTGCAATGAATTAGAAATCATTGTTTGTTGGTTGTTATGAAAAATAGGAAAACCAAGATCTCCCAAGGTGGTCTGTACAAAGAATATTCAAAAACCTTGAAAAATCATCTTTGATGGTGGGGTTGAAGTTATTTGAAAAGATGACCTTAAATTTTCTAGAGTTGATTTTCTACCTATAGAAGTGGACAAAACTATCACGGGTACTGATGATAGTTTTACAGTTGTTATTATTCGTAAAAAGTGAGTCAGATGATCAATAAAGAAGATAAAAAAAAAAGGCTTGGGGTCTCCTCTGCTGATGCTCACAAGGGTCTATTTAATAATGTCTACTTAAAAGTTAATCCTCTTGGAAAGAAGTTCCATATAAATTATTAAGAGATAAAGGGAGGGGGTCTCTCTGTCTGATGCTCCTGGTTGGTTTGAAGAAAACAATATTGCTTTCATTAACCAACACAACAATATTAGCGGAGGAGACATAGGACATAATGAGCATGATAATGACTTGAGGGAACCATAAGAAAATGAGTGCTTTCTTAATGAAGGACCATCGAAGATCGTTAAAGGTTTTTTATAGATTAACTTCAATAACCACTGGTGTCCAGATCAGCTCATGTTGCATCTGAGTCAGCACTAGAAAGATTTATTTCCACGTCAATTCTTTATAAGATAGTTCTTTGGGTTTTGAGGTACGTGAGTGGTGAGCCACATGTAGGGTATCGCTCGGTGTTGGGAGTGCTTTTCAGGTGAGGTGTGAGTTTAGAGGTATACGTTAGGGTTCCATGACCTTTTTTGAGTATGATGTTAGATTTCATGAGTTGTTGGGTGTACTTCTATGTTTTTTCCTTTTGGGTATGAGAGGA
Organism: Withania somnifera; assembly: GCA_039654485.1. NCBI lineage: Eukaryota > Viridiplantae > Streptophyta > Magnoliopsida > Solanales > Solanaceae > Withania > Withania somnifera. The sequence goes on from JBDJHY010131710.1 coordinate 11,278, forward strand.
CCCAGAGATTTGTGGATGGTATGATATTGCCACTTTATCTAGTACTTGAGCCTTTGGTAGCTGCTAACCATTTATCTAGTACTTGAGCCTTTACTAGTTCTGGAATATTGTGGTTTAATTGGGTTGACTCCTTCATCAAAGGTTCTTGAATTGACATGTTTAATATTATGGTTATAACAACATATCGGGGTGTTTTGCTTAGTTGTGTGGTTAGTTTCTTGGGTGCTTTCGATGTGTGATTACTTCATGGATTGGGTAAACGTTTGGTTATTTGGTTATGGCATTGAGTTATGTTAGTTTTTTAATTTGAGTATAGGCTCAGTTAGTTAGGGATCGGTACTTCGTGGTATCTGCAGTTTGATTTAGTAGTTCGGTATGAGATGGTTATAGGCATGAATAAAGGTTTCTTCACCTTAGTCTATCCTTCTTAGAATCTTGCCCAGGAGTTTATTATTCGGTTGCATCGGATGTACCCTTCCTACAACAAATAGATTCGTATATTAGGGACTGAGATTAGTGATGATGGACTTTCTTTGTGAGCCTCTTGTACAACTGGTGAGAAATTCCAGCAAGTTGTAAGTCGCCTCGACTAGAGAGACCTACAATTGGATATGGCGTGAGGAAATTATTTTACCTATTTTATCTATTTGAGGTTTCATTTGATGTGTATTGGAGTTTATGACAAATATCCCCATCGAGGGTCGAGTGATTCAGTTACCTTTGTGAGTTCAGTATGTTTTTGGGTAACATTGCTAGTTATTGTGTCAGACCCGGGTATGTAGTGTGTTTATCAAATTCAAGGTTTTGCTTTAGGGCATTGTTGGGTTTGATATTTGGCACCAAATTATTCTCTTTCTAGGATCTATTTTGGGTTTAATAACGGTTATTATGGAAAATTTGGGTTAATCGGTCAAGATAAGTTACTATGAACATTTGTAGGTATTCTACCGGATAGTGTGTCAGTTTTTGAGTCTATGTTGCATAGGTGAGTTGGTTAAGTTATTTCTGGATTTAGGCTTGATTGATATGATATGCGGTTTAATTTCTTGTTTTTAACTCTTATTGGGTATTTGTTCTATTTCCCTCTTCGGTTGGCACCACAACATTGTTTATTAATCAAGAGTGAGGAATTTTAACGTACAGTTGTTCAGTGTTAATAGTGATTTTAACACTTATGTGAGAGCTTGTGATCGTTTTAGTTTGGTGGTATTGGGAAATAGGTAATTTTGGACTTTCTAGCAGTTGGAGTCCCTTGGAAGTGGTTCCTTGCCTTAGGAGTCCTTATGAGTGGCTGATCGGGTCTTATGTGGTCAGCGTTACCATGTCTCATAGTTTGATGCCTTTTATTTCCTTTTCCTCGGACTTTCGAGTATGTAAGTCTTTTTAGTAGTGGATGTTATGATGACCCTTTTGGTCATTTTTGCATTTTTGTATTTTCTTTCATCTTAGAGATTTTTTGTAGGGGCCCTATGTCATTTATGACTTATCGAAACCTCTTGGGTTATTTTTTTTGTTTTTATGTACGTTTCTTTATTTCAGAGCCTTAACTTTTAAAATTTTTGACTTTAGTCAATATTCTTAGCGAATGAGCTTAGAATCAAATTCTGACAATTTTGTTAGCTCCAAAACATGGATTTTCGTCTAGATGGACCCTTTGTTTGGATCTAAGAGTTCTTGGTGTGATTCTGTATTATTTGACGAGATAATTGTTAGTCGAGAGCTACAATTTTAACTTTAGTCACCCTTCCATAATTAAAGCCTCAAATTTAAATATGACTATGCTATCAGCTACGGAATATGGAGTTTAGAATATGTGGAATTTTGGTTTGTTTTCCGGGTGTATAGGTCTCATTTTGGGCGTTCAGTTGAATTTTTTAGTTATCCATAAAAGTTTTTTTGGTCAAATCTCAGTAAACCGACCTTCTATGCAAATTTCATTAATTCCATTGAGTCCGGAATGCCATTCGCTCTTAGAAAACATATATGTTTTGCACATATGGGGTCCCGAATGAGTTCTGAGAGACCGTTCTAAATTTTGCTTATAAGCTATCATGAATGAACTTATACGGACTGTATGGTCCAGGTATGGGTCGTGATGGCCTCCGTGCGAATCATTCTTGAGAAGCTTCAAATGGGTTATTTGGGTGCTTTTTAGTTATTTTAACTGGTCCTAAAACCCTTATATGTGTTTTGAAAGGTGTTTTCTACCATTGTTTTAAATACCAAAACTCCCTTTAAACATCTTCTATGTGATTTGGA
>JBDJHY010131719.1:0-13536 GCA_039654485.1 Withania somnifera
CTATGGCTTACCTATGTCTATTCCTGAGTCTTTAATTTTTTATTAAGGCATATATATTGGGGTAGTGGTCTCGAGGTTTCAACAGGTCCCTTGGCTAAAAAGTGTAGTCTTTTAGGGTAACCCCAAAGGCATGCCTAGACATGGTTTAGAGGATGTGGGTAGGACTAGAAGGTGTACTAGTCAAGACACAACATTAGTAGCCTATGAGGGAAATTCGGCAATGCAACAAAATTCACTTGGTTTAGGGAACTGGCTCAAAGAAATGGCGGGGCTAAGAGTATGGAATAAATACATGGAAAGGCCTATAATGAGATTCAATTATATGGCAAGTTGGAAAGTCTAGTGGAGAGTTAGCGAGGTGGAAAGGAAAGTCTACAGGGCCAAAGAAAAGTCAGTAGGGCTATAGGCAAGTCGGAAAGGTTGCATGCATGTTGGGAAGGCTTTTGGCACTTTGAAAAGGCATGGTAAAAATTTTCAAGTGTGGAAGCTAGTCGCTGAGAAGAAAATCTTCAAAGTGTTGGGCTACTCATGTTCTTTGAACATGCAAGCACATGCAATAGTAGGAATTCCAATTTGAAGAGTTTGTAGGAATTTCTGTTGGCTTAATATGTAGTAAACTAGCATTTGGTCAAGTGGAATGTCTGTAACTATTGTAACTTCCCATGGGCAAAGTATTATACGTATGTCTAAATTTTCTAAGGGGTTGTAATCTTGCAATCCAAAGTGTCTAGAGAAAAGAGAGAACAATACTAAGAGTGGTGTGAGTACTAGAAAATTCATCCTTTTATATTTGAGATATAATAAAAACTTTTGTAATTTATTCTTCCACATTTATATGCATTTATATTTTTGTTGTGTTGCCATTAGTTTTTTGTGTGTGTTTGCTGAAATCTTTGCCCGACAAAGGCTACAATTGTAGTGGTGAAAATTGGTTGGTGTAAAACACTCCTATGATAAGTTGGAATTTGAGAAAAGGCTATGAAGATGGTGAAAAATGCATAACTGAATGAAAAATTTTCAAAACTTATGGCACTAGTTGGTTGAATGATGAGCAGGAAAATGACCCAGATATAGTGGACATAAACATGCAACCGAGTGACCTGCATGAATAATTAGGCTAGTTTTGAATCCAAAATAATTTCAAGGCATAAGAGTTGGTGAATGTTCACAAGAGACTCACCACCATGATTTAGGATCTCTATTCAAAATAAAAATCTCTATTCAGAACTAGTGGTGATACAACGTACAATCCTTCGTCTGGGCATGGCCAAAAACATTCTCTCTAAAGTAAAAATTCCTAATCCTAAATCTTATGGTGGTGCAGGATCATCCAAAGAATTGGAGAATATTTTGTGGGACATGGAGCAATATTTCTCTACTCCCCACTTTTCTAAAACTTACAAGTTAAACATAGCTTTGATGTATTTGAACAGTGATGCAACATTGTGGTGGAGAACTAGAAATTCTTATAAATAGAGTGTTGGACATCACATAATAAATTCATTGGAGAAATAGGAAGGAAAATAAGGGACTAATTTGTGCCTAGCAATGCCTCATCGATCGCTAGGGACAGATTGAAAAAGAAGTGGCAAACCAGATCTACGAGGGACTATATCAAGGAATGTAATTCATTATACTTGATATACAGAACATGTTATATGAGGAGTAATTGAAAATTTTCATATATGGGATGCGACCATGGGCTCAAAATCAACTGTGCAGGCAGAATGTTAAAGATTTACCTAGCGCAATTATTGTTGTTGATTCACTAGAGGATTTTCTCTCCACTAGGTTGAGTTCTAATGTTCTTTCAACTTCTAAGTATAAAATAAGTATAAGAATGAATGAAAGAAGGAAGTACAAAATGAAAAGATGTAAAAGGTAAAGGATATAATGAATGTGGGAAATAACAAAAACAAAGAAAAAGAAGGAAATTCTAAAGGCTGGAGGACATGTAGAGGATCGCACTTGGCCAAGAGTTGTACAAATCATAGGAAGGTGAATTCTACCATTTTCATTGATATAAAAAGAAGATATGGTAGATAAGAAGTTTTGGATTCATTTTCCAATCTATTAGGGTTGTCCTTTTGATCAATTAGGTCTGATAAATTCCATGAGAGAGACTTTGAAAACATTGAATCCTTATGCTGTATTGATCTATATAGGAATGAAAACTAATGGTAGGCGTGTGATTTCTATATTAGAAACTGGGGATATCATAACCATTTATTAATGATAATATTGCTGCAAAGTATGGGCTGAATAGGCCTAAATGGCCAAAGTATATGCATATTATCAATGCCAAGTACCAACTGATAGTGGGTATGGTATTTTACATATCGATGGTTTCTGGTGATTTTAATAGATAACATAATCTGATGGTAATATCCCTTGGTGATTTCAAAGTTATATTGGGTGATGATTTCCTAAATAATTATAGATTTTTTATGTTTCCTCACATGGAAGGAGTCATTGTAATAAGTGAGATAAATTCCATCTTTTTGAATGATGTTCATCCATATGGAACTGCTGCATAAGTGAAGGATTCTAAGATTTCCATGTTGTCTGCAATTGTTGTTGAAAAATTATTAAGAAAAGGTAAAGATACTTATCTTACTTCCTTAATTAAAGTCAAGCCTGGTATGAAGATTGAAGTGGCTGATAGTATGACACAGTTGCAAACAGAGTTTGCCGATATAATTACACCTTAGTTTCCTAAGATGTTGTCGACTAGAAGGGAGATTGAGAATAAGGTTGAATTTCTACCGGGTTATATTTCCCCTAGACAAGATCCTTATCATATGGCTCCATAAGAGTTTTTTATGTTTAGAAGACAACTGAATAAATTTATTGATGCTAGTTTAATTCAGTCCTTGAAGGCTCTATACGGTGCTCCTGTTTTATTTCAAAAACCAAGTTAGATTGTTAAGGATGTGTGTGGACAATAGGGAACTGAAAAAAGTGATGGTAAATAAACATACAGTCCCTTTGGTGCAGGATTTAACGGACAGGATAAGTAACGCAGGCTGGTTCACAAAAATGAATCTGAGATCGGGATATGGGCATGTAAGAATTCCAGAGGGAAATAAGCTGAAGACTATGTGTGTAAGAAAGTATGGTTAATAAGAGTTGTTAGCGATGCCATTTGGGTTGACAAATTCCTTGATACATTTTCCAACTTTATGAATGATGTGTTATATGAGTACTTGGATAATTTTGTTGTGGTGTACTTGGAAGATATTGTTGTTTATAGTCAGTTAATTTATCAACACATTAGACACTTGTCAAGTGTGTTGACTAGGATGAGGGAGTATAAGCTTTATGTAAATATGAAAAAAAATTTAATTTTTACTATAGTAAATCAAGTTCGTTGGTCACTTGATTAAGAAGAATCATGTGAGGATGGACCCAAAGAAGGTGTAAGCCATTGTTAATTTGAAGGAACCAAATGGGGTGAGAGAATTGATATCATTTCTTTAGTTGGAGAATTACTTCGGGAAGTTCATTTTTGGGTATTAAAAGAAGGAAACATCCCTAAAATATTCACTAAATCAAGATGTCCAATGGGATTGGTAGGACAAGTGCGAGGTAGCATTTCAGAAACTGAAGGACGCTATTGCTTTGGAGCCGATATTGAGATGGCCATATATTGATATTACATTTTAGGTGGACACTGATGCTTCTAGATGTTTTGTTAGAGGTGGGATAGTGGAGAATAATCACTCGATTTCTTATGAAATCTTAAAATTAAATAAAGTTTAGTATAGGTACTCAACTCACATGAAGGAAATGGTTGTGGTTCATTGTTTGCAAACATGGAGGATATACTTTCTGGGGACACAATTTGTGGTGATGACTGATAATGTTGCAAACACATTCTTCAAGAAAAAGAAGAAGCTTGATCTAAAATTATCACAGTGGTAAGAGTTCTTAGTTGAGTATGATTTCATTTGGGAACATAAGCCAGTTGTTGATGCCTTAGGTCGCAAAGAGGTATTCACTGTTATGTATTTGATAATTAGGATTGAGAATGATTTTATTAAAAGTCTAAAATTGTATGCTTCTAATTACTCACTATATGGGAAATGGGTGGGTCAAGTTCAAGAAAGTACATTAAGAAGGTAAAGGATTGAGGACGATCTCCTTCATTTTACGGGGGAAGAATCATTGCAGCATAGGGTGGTGGATTGTTTAAGGAAATTATAAGGGAGGTGCATGATACTACGTAGGATGGAAATCCAGGTGTGGAGAGAATGTTATCCCTACTATCCTATGTTTATTTTTTACGGAAGATGGAAGAAGATATTACGTGTATGTCAAGACTTGTCTCATCTTCCAATTGGAAAAGATTGAAAGAAAAAAGGAAGTGGTTTTTCTAAAACTCTTACAATTTTTGAAAGGCCATGGTTATCTATGTCAATGTACTTTATTCTTGGGTTTCCAAAGGTATAATGTAATGCATCAGTTATGGTAGTCGTAGATAGATTTAGAAAATATGATGATTTTATTCCTTCCCTATCTAGTTGTTCTTTAGAACTTGATGATGAGTTATTCTATAATCATGTTATGAAGTTGTTTGGTGTCCCTAGTGATAGTGCATGATAGAGATGCTAGGTTATAGGGACAATTTTGGACTCATTCAGTATGATGGGCATCGAGTGAAACTTTCAACAGCAAATCTTTTTCAAATCTATACACAAATAGAGAAAATAAACAGTTTTCAAGAACAATATCATATGCATTATATTGCAGAAAGTTAGATGAATAAGCTAGATCTGTTGGACATGACATAATTTTGATATAACATGCATAAGTCATCATCAACAGAGATGAGTTGTTTTGAGTTGGTGTTAGGAAGACATCCTTTGACACTTCTTGACATTTCACTGTAGAGAAGACTACAAAAGAGTCCAACTATTTTTCGAGTTTCTAGGAACATGCATGAGATGCTAGATGAGGCATGAGATAGTCTCCGCAAGGCCCAAAAAAGAATGAAGAAGTGTGCATATCAACATCAACATGCATTAGAGTTTAAAGTGGGTTTAATTTCTCAAATATGGAAGCAGATTTTTAGCAGTTTGAGCCATAAGGGATTAATTACTTAATATGATTGTTTGTTTGACGTGGTCAAATGAGTAGGTGAAGTTACCTATAGGTTGGAATTTCCATATAGACTAAGGATTCATCCTACCTTACGTGTAAGATTTTTTATGCCATATTATGAAGATGAAGATTCAGAGAGAAACAAGAATAAGAGATATCCTCTAGTTGGCTCTTCTAATTATTATGAAGAAGAATTCACCAAGTGTTGGATTGTTCACCCCTAATAGAGAATGTGAGATTGGCTTAGACTGTTATGAGATGGCTTAGTTTTACCTTACTGACGACAGTGTCTCAATAGTTATTCAACCTATTACGAGAGAAACCTTTGGTTTACACAATTGGTTATCGCTCTTGAAAATCTAGTGGCATGAAGATACTGGTGATATATTATAACTGAACTCCTCTACTTTAGAAATCGGTCTAGAAGAGATAAATTCACCTTCCATCCGCTTGTCGACCCAAAGTAGGGACCTCATTTTCCTAAGAGCACATGTCGTTTTCTAAGCCATCATGGCGATCGAATCTCAGTAGTTGCCTTGTAATAGTATTTTCACTAATTGAAGGATAGAATTATTTGAAGAGGACTTAAATATGCGATAAGGTATTTTAAGTGGAAGAGTGGTATTTCTTCCATGATCCACTGAGATTCATCCCTTTGTCTCTCTTACTCGTCCCTCCCCCTCCAACTTGATCATTTTATAAATTGTTCGAAAGGAGGTTTGGGCTTTATTCCCTCAAACAATTTCACCAAGTGTCTAATAATAATGATAAGTGTTGTAGAACATGACATATGTCCCTGTTTCATATCATAATATAGCGTATTCTCCCATGATACTATAGTTTCTTCCTCCAACAATGGGAATCTACACTAGGAGTTTGTTCGACATAATAATGTCTCTATTAGATATTTTTCGTACTTCCAAGTGCAATTTTAATGAACAATGACATCCTTAAGGACACATCGATACATGGTTGTATGTCGAAATTAGAGGTTTATCATGTAGAAAAGTTCAAGGCCGATGCGTACTGATATGTCCAGTGATGGATGCCTTGTGAATCCTATCGACATAGGCAAGCGCCCATGTCCAACTCGGCAGTGCCCAACACTTGAAAGATATCATACAAACAGTCCCATCACTGACATTATTAAAAAAAAGTCATGCAACGCCTATGGATGGAATAGTTAAAGGCAAGCACCCTTTCCGACATCGGCACAGGCACTCAGCATCTTGCTGACATTAGCACAGGAAGGGAAAAGCCCCTTGTCAATGTCTGTCGTTGCCTAACCCCCCAACTACCATAGTAGTCTACTGTTATCCCTCCCTATATTTGACATAGATGGACATTGATAGGGCATGCAAAGGTTTGGTGCATTTTCCTTGACATGTCTCATATGAATAATGTGTGGGTTGTTGAAAAAATTTTTAGTAGCCAAGTTGTAATGACCCTCGTGGTCATTTATGATAAATATGCGATGTTTTGAGTCCTATATTATTTTTCTAGTTTCCCCAAGTCAATTATGACTTGCTGAAACCAGTGGTTTGGATCCCTGACAACTTGGTTGAGAAATATCTCAAATTTCCTGCTTTAGAGCCAAAAATTAAGTACTCGTTGACTAAAGTCAACTTTCCTTCAAGACATGCTCAAAATTAAATTCCAATAGTTCCATTAGCTCTAGAATTCCAGAAACTGTCAAGATTGGCCTTAAGTTTGTGTTTCAGAATTTTTGTTCGCAATTTATGCCAATTTGTGGATTTTAGTTAAGTTTATGGCCTAAGTGGAGCTTGGGTGATAATTTGGTGTTTAGAGTGTTGGATCGGAATTCTAACATTTTTGTCATCTTATGAATGGTTAATGTAGGCTAGTTTGACCCGTGGTATGCTTCCCAAGGTGTTCGTGCTTGATTTGAGTTGTTTTGCGGAAAGTTAGAAATTTACTAGTTTTGGTTAAAGCTTAGTTGGGGGTCATTTTGCTCAAACGGTCTCCGATGTCAATTTTGTCGATTCATTTGAGTTCAAAATATATTTTCCACATCAAATAGATATATGGTTTGTCAAATTTGGACTCCAGTTCATTTCCAAAACCCCGATTAAAACTTAGAAAAATTGTTGTTTTTCTGGTGCAGGGGTTGTTCTCGCAACTGCGATGCCTTGGACACGATAGAGATGAAGGATTTTTATTTTTCTTCTCAATCTCAGTGCCTTGTACATGATATTAATGAAGGATTTTTATTACTATTCATGATAGTGATGGTTTGGATGCGATAGCGATGAACAAAATTGATTACTCTTCGCAATAGTAATGATCTGGACACGATAGCGATGAACAAATTTCCTGTCAGTTACATAAAGAACCCTACAAGACCCCAACTTATTTTTTTAGAAAAAATAGTACCTTCTAACCCATTTTTTCAGCAAAAATCCTCTCCCAAAAATCATTCCAAGGCTAACAAAATTTCCCTCATCGTTGCTCTTCGATTTTCTTCGCGTTTTGGGTAAGTTTTCTTCGTTTTAATTCTTTAGTGTCTTGATTTCCTCCATTAATGAACCCTAATTGATGATATTGATAAAATCATGTGATAATCTATATATTTCTATGTAATTCCTTATTCCCTAGGTATATTCTATGTCTAGTATCATTAATATATCGAAATACTAACGTTTAATTCCTCAAAATCGCATCTTTAACCCCGTTAAGGTCTAATCTGTCATGACCCGATTTCGCGGATCATGATGGTACCTACTATACCACCAGTAGATAACCAAACCCTATAGTCCACAGACGAAGCAGAGGACAACTACATTTAATGCAGAAGAATAGCAACTCATAGAGAATAATAAAGTTTGCGGAATATAATAGGAAAGAGTAACTATCCCAAAACCCGGTATCAATGTCAAACGAACCACTAAGTACTGAATCGTAAAACTCAAGGAAATACAATATCCAAAAAATATCTAAAATTCAATGGAGATAAATAAAAATATAAATCTGAAGAGAATCAAGATCGAGCTGGACGCCAAACTCACCCTGAATCTCCGATCTGGAAAGAACCCGAACGAACAACGATCTCTAAATCACGAACTGAAACCTGTGCTCGGATCTGCACAATAGCAAGTGTAGTATGAGTACAAGTCGCCGAAGAAACCCATACTCAGTAGGCTTCGAGGGCCCACTGAACGCATAACAATAATAAGAGCAGTAAATAACAAAATACCAGAATAAGAGTCACAGAAATAATACGACAATACAGGAAGACTAGCAACTCAAGTATGAACAAATGTCACATAGACAGATAGTGCTAGCTACTCACATAATAGGATCGTAGGTAATGGAAGAGAATGTACCCGGCATCCTCGTAACAATATATGTGAATTATAATTTAAGAAATAAAAGGAGTCAAGGAAGATATGGAGTAGAACAGGTTCGGTATATCGGTAACCTCAAGTGAAAGGATAATGAAACGAACAGAAGTAACAAGCACTAATTCCCATATAATACGAAGAAAAAATTAATCAGTAATAACAAATAAGCAGTACTATAAAGAATGAAGTAAAGCAAGTAAATGCTGATAAGTCCCCCATAAGAAACACAACGTACACACAAAACACGCTCACCCATGGCATCCCATACTACCAGGGGCACACTAAAGAAAAATAGTGCAGAAAAGTCACAAACACATGGTTGTCATAGAACCTCACTCCTCAGTTTCAGAGTCACAATCGGCACCTTGTGCCCCGCAATAGTACCATCCGTCGGCATCCTGTGCCTCATATTAATCATACCGTTAAGCCCAACTCGACCAATCAAGGTGTTCAACGCCGATGTATATCTGTGTGGGTAGTATTACCTATGGTCATCAATAATCATGTCTCCACAGCCACTAGAACCAAGTGTCAAAAGTTGTACTCACTGCCGTACAATGACAGTCTCAAGTCCTAGCACTATACTCACTCTTGAAATGAGTCGGTTTTAAGTCCCAGCATTTAGTAGTAAAAATAGATATATACGTGTATAAGTCCCGGTGCCAAGAGGTGAAGCCTGGACTAAAACATGTAAAAATAGTATCACTGGGTGCTCGATACCATATCAAGACTAAAAAAGTAAAAACAAATACTTGTATTATACTTGTTATTTTATTATCATTTTTAGATCTTTATATTGCCATGAAATCCTGTCAATAAACCATCAACTAGCCACCAAGGCTCATAATCAGCAGGTGATACTACCCAGCCCCAATGCACTCTCATGAGAGCCTTAGGCTTGGAATTCCGTACCATGAATGGACATTATCTCATCAACACATAAGTATGTCATCGCATATATAATCACGATATAACCACATCCTATGCCCTGCATAGGTATCTAAAATCAATACTAACTCTTGGCCCCATATCTCTCGGGTGCCAACATATCAATATCAATATCGAACGGACAAAGGAATGGAACTGGGATACTATACAACCTATTTACCCATCCTAAGGACGATATTTAGCACAATTATCAAAGCTATAAACCCAGAGTTAGTCCCACGAAACCTACCTGTCGTCCGACGACAAAGCTTTCCAAAATCTACAATTCTTGCTCCGACTGATATCAAACGTGCTCCAAATGATCTCTAACTTACGCTAATGAATTCAATAAGTTAATATGAGTCAAACGGCACAATGCAAACTATGTTCTGAACTGGGTCCAAAAATTGGGCCTAAAACGGGTTTATAGGACCCACTTGCCGAAACCTCCAACAAAATTTACCATGGGGTTCCCAACGCTGCCAGGAACCCATGCTCCAAAATTGAGAACAAGACGAGCAAGAAAAGAGCTTCAAATTAGCTCGGAAAGAATTAAACCAAATGGGTTTAAGGATTCGATATAAACAATATATCTATTGGATAAATGGGGAGTTAATGATCCTAAGAACAATGCATATACTAATAACAAATAATTATACGAAAGAAACCAAGTTATGTGATGATTTCATCAACCTTAACCTTAGCCAACAATGGGGGAAGAATTGGAAAGCTAAGGAAGAAGAAGGCAATTAAAAGAAAAGGAAGAAGAACGTACCAATTACGTGTATACCCGACGAATAAGGTTGATAATCTCTTCCTTGGCCTTAGAATCAAGTTTTGGGAGTATTCTAGCTTGGAAGGAGGAAGAAATAATGTTTTGGGTGTGAAAATAGGGAAGTGGCTGCGGCTAGGAATTAAATAAAACAGCCAGTCAATTAACCCTTCGCGATTGCGTGGGTTGTGGCCGCGATCGCGAAGAAGAAATTGCCAAGGCATCGCGATCGCGAAGAAGGTATTTCCAGGAATTGAATCACGATAGCATGAAGACTATCGCGATCACGAAGAAGAAGAAAAATGGGCATCGCGATCGCATCTAAGGGTCACGATAGCGAAGAACAACACTAGCAGATCAGAATTTGCAATTTTCCCAAGTTCTTAAGTAGGGGCTCGGGAATCAAACGGAACCCAATTTTGACAAACAAACTATGCAAACAGCATGGAAACGACATTCCGAACTCAACGAAGTCAACAAAACTGAATTCCAAGGTTGTTTACTCAAAATGACTTTTCAAACCAAAAGGGCCTAAAGGAGCATTTCTCTATCAACTCCTCGAAATTACAACGATGAGTCTGAAAATTAAACTAACACTTACCTAGCCTGAATTCATCATTCTGAAGCTCCTGGAAGAGTCAAAATTCCAATCTGACACTCTAAACATCGAATTACCACCCAAGCTCCTCATTTAGGCAAAAACTTAAACAATATCCATAAACTCGAATAACTTGCAAACGAAACCTCCAAAACACAAACTTAAGGTCAATCTTGAATTTGTTTGGTATTCCGGAGCTAATGGAACTGTCGAAATTAACTTCCAAGATCGTCTTGAAAGAAAGTTGACTTTGGTCAATGAGTACTTAGTTTTAAGCTCTAAAACAGAGAATTTGAGATATTTCTCGACTGAGTCACCAGGGATCCGAACTGTCGGTCCCAGCAAGTCATAAATGACTTGGGGCAACTGTTAAAGTGTTCTAAAATGTAAAATATCGCGTATTCATCATAAATGACCATGAGGGTCATTACAATATCCGCTACTAAAAGGACTTTCATCCCCGAAAGTCACCAAAAGCACTAAAAAGATGGGAAAAAAGTGTACCTGATGCCTCAAATAACTGTGGATACTGCTTCTGCATCTCACTGTCAATCTTCCACATAGCTTCCTCGATGGAACGATTACTCCACTTCACCTTAACTACAAGGATCTCCCTAGACCTTAATTTTGTTACTTCCTTAGCCAAAATCTTCACTGACTCCTCAACAAACGATAGATTCACATCCAACTGCACTGAATCCTCACGAATAACTTATGATTTATCGAGCATATACCTCTGCAACATAGAAACATGGAATACCGGATACACTGCTGATAACATAGGAGGCAATGCCAACCTATAAGACACATCACCGACCCTCTCCAATATCTCATATGGCCCGATATATCTGGGACTTTAAGATTTCCACTTCAACCAAACCTCATCACACCATGCATAGGAGATACTCGCAAGAACACTTTATCACCAACTCCAAACATTAAGGAACGAAGCTTGCAGTCGGCATATCTCTTTTGTCTACTTTGGGCTACTATCAGCCTATCCTGAATCAACCAAACCTGATCTAATGAATCACGCAATAAATCGATAGACTGGACTCTGCCCTCAAAACCATAAAAACAACCAATCTGTTATCTATACCACCTACTATACAATGCCTTAAATAGAGCCATCTCAATGCTGGAGTGTTAACTATTATTATATGTGAACTCTGCCAACGGTAGGTGCTGATCCCAAGAATATCCTCCAACACATGGATAGTCCGCTCAAACTATCCATTAGTCTGCAGATGAAAAACTATGCTCAGATGCACCTCGATACCCAAATCACGCTGAACTGCAGGCTAAAACTGCAAAGTGAATGGGTGCCTCTGTTAGAAATTATAGATACAGGAACACCATGCAATCTTACTACCTCTCAAATGTAGATTTGAGCCAAAAGCTCCATATTATAAGAGGAATGAGTAGGAATGAAGTGCGCTGACTTGGTCAGCCGATCTACAATGACCCAAACCATATCAAAACCTCTACTAGTACGTGGCAACCTCAAAAAAAATCCATAGTCACCCGCTCCCATTTCCAAGCCGGGATAGAAAGTCTCTGAATCAAACCACTCGGTCTCCGATGTTCATATTTAACCTATTGACAGTTTAAACACTTAGACACATACTTAGCAATGTCTTTCTTTATTCCACTCTACCAATACAACTGTTGTAGGTTACGTACATCTTGGCTGCACCAGGTTGAATAGAATACTTGGAACTGTGGGCCTCACAAAAAATCAACTGTCTCAAATCACTAACCTGAGGTACACATGCACGACCATCTGTGTCGATAGAAGCCCTGTCGGCTCAACCCACTAAAACCTGATCATGAAGAGCAACTAAACTCTCATCCTCGAATTGCTGAATCTGATCTAACAATGAAGACCTAGCCTCAACACAATCCAATACATGCTTGAGGTCTAAAAGATGAAGCCTAACTAACTGGTTAGCCAATGAATGAACTTCCACCGCTAATGACCTCTCAGAGATCGACAAGGCTACTAGGCTACCCATAATGACCCCCTTCTGACTCAGGGCATCTGCCACTATGTTTGCCTTGCCTGGATGGTTTAGAATGGAAATATCGTAGTCTTTCAGTAGTTCGATCCACCTCCACTGCCTGGAATTCAACTCCATTTGACTCATAATATACTGAAGACTGTGATGGTCCAAAAGATCTCACACTGAACCCCATACAGATAATACCTCCAAATCTTAAGTGCAAACATTACCTCTACAAACTCTAAGTCGTGAGTGGGGTAGTTATGCTCATGCACTCTCAACTGCCTCAAAGCATATGTAATAACTCGACCCTGCTGCATCAAAACGCATCCCAAACCAACACCAGAAGCATCATAATACAAGGAGAATCCCTGACCCTCCACTAGTAGTGTCAAAATTGGCGCTGAAGTCAATAAGTCCTTAAGCTTAGCGAAGCTCAACTCACAATCCTCAGATGTCAAAGATGTAGCAATAGAAGAGAACCTGTGACAAAACTCCGATAGTATCTAGCCAAACCCACAAAATTGTGAATCTTAAAAACAAAAGTCGGTCTTGGCCAATCTATTACCTCCTAAATCTTCATCGGATCAACTATAATCCCAGCCTTGGACACTAAATGCCCCAAAAATGCAACAAACTCTAACCAAAACTCACACTTTGAGAACTTAGCTTACAGCTTATGTTCTCTTAATGACTGGAGAATCAATCTCAAGTGCTGCTCATGATCGGACTTACTCTGTGAATACACCAATATATCATCTATAAACACAA
>JBDJHY010131732.1:0-13536 GCA_039654485.1 Withania somnifera
TTTAATAAATATGGAGTCTTTTTCTATTCATTATGTTGATCGTTGAGTATCATTGGTTTGATGGGGCAGGACATAAGTGGATCGAATAGGGTTGATGCTTTGGAAATTTGAAAGACCATGGGAAAGTTCATTTTACTTATGATTTGGAATCTGGGAATTTGAAAATTGAGTTTGGATGCGTGTAAATAGTCCTCCATGCCACCAACTGAGTTGAGGTAATAGTATTCAGTGAACTTTCAAACAAGTTTCACAATGGGAAAGCAATGATAGGTATATTTGAGTCTTGAGTTCTACTGCACAAACAATTTAATAAACACGGATTAAGGAAAGAATGATAGCTATAGGTCATCCAGTCTGGCCGCCTTGCAGGGCTCAGTGGCTTAGAGATTTGAGCTACTAGATGTATATGAGTCAGAGTACACATGTGTCTAGATTGGGACAGGTACCGGTCGATGTGTTTGCAGTGGTAAGATTACCTAACAGGTAAGACAGGCTCTGTTTTTGTCCATGTGATATTTCATTCAAGTTGCACGATTTCTTGGGGTTATGGAGGTACCAGTAATCTGATATTTTTAGTTATGACCTATGTTGGGAAGTTGTTCATTGTTAAGCATGGAATTTACCGTTCTATATGAAGCTAATGGGTATTTTGGCCTTAAAGGAGGGGTTATTAGCTATTTTGTATGTCAGAATGCATCGCTCACCTAACGGCTATTCTATCTTCCCAAGTTGGGTATTGAAAACTAGGCTAACTGAGTTCCTCTTCTATGTGTATGGATTAGTTTGAGGTCAGGTCATGCAGTTAAGCACCATGAAATGATTATGTCAATGATGTCACTATTGTAAGTGAGTTAGTTGTGGTGTATGCACCTTGATGATGAGTGTTAGTCGATCTTCATATTTATATTCAATTTCAAAATGGTATTGGCTCAGGAATTAGTGGTTGGATTGAGCTAATAAGTCTGTTTGATGATTATCTGATGGTTTAGGGATCTCTAGCTCAGTTTGAGTCTATGGAGTAACCTTGGTTATATTGATCATCTTTGAGGTGTGGGAATACCCGATTTTGCTAAAGTTCTAATTGCCATTGGCTACCATTGATGCGTTTATTCATAGCCTCGATTTGGAGATTTGCACTTCCATTGTCTTGTGGTAGTGCCTCTCCGAGGAGTTCACTTGAGAAACTAAGAGACCTTATGAGTTATACTTCTTGCTCCGGGTTGAGGTCGTACTTCGTTCTTCTCTTATGTTTGAGGATGAACATGGTCTTTAGTGATGGGTGTTGTTAAGACCCTAAAGGTCATTTTTTCATTTCCTTGGTATTTTGACTGTTTACCCCTCCCATAGTATCATTGTATCAAACTGTGTATGGTTTAATGGGTTGTTCGGATGCGATATGAGATTGGATATGATAGAGAATTTTGAATTTTGGAGCCTTTAAGTTCAAAAAAGGAATTATAGGGGACATTTGGAGTTTGGGATGTAGTAATAGAAATCTGTCAGTTTTATCAGCTTCGTAATGTCGAGTTTTCTCTAGTAAGACATTCGTTTCTGATTTTTTCCCTTTTGTGGTGATTTTGGGGGTTTGATGAGATAAATTTGAGTTTTGCGATACTAGAGTGGTCAAGTTGCAAATCCGATGATTCCATTTGATTCGGAGGTGGAATTTGACTTTGAATGAAGTCTTTCATATTTTCGTAGGCCTCGAGGGTGTTTTGGACTTTTTAGAGTGAAAGTTAGTTTTTAGGCCCTAAATGAGTATCGGGTCATGGATATCTCATACACATAATTTGATGGTTCTGTTGTTTGGAACATTGAAAATATTGTGGATGCATATATTGTTTATTATCACTGGGTTCCGAATGAACCCCAAAGGTCTATCCGAAGCCTAAGTTTCCTTGTGTTTAACTATTATTGTTGTTGTTGTTTGACACACCAGGTGACCTCTATGATCACGTGCTTGGGTCGCATACACAGAGGGTTGGCTGAAATAGGCATTACATTTGTGAAGGTGGGTCTGCGTTTGTGATGCATTACCTGATTACCTTCTGCGATTGCGATACTTGGTCCGCGATCGCAATGAACTAAGTTTTTATTGGCTTCTACGATCTCATAGGGGAACCGAGAACGCGGTAGAGAAGCTATGTCATGAACAAAAGCTCAAATCATGATGTTGCCTACGACCCCACCAGTAGCTAGCCAACCCCTCGGCCCCTAGTGACAAATAATGGGACAATACCAGCTAACTAGAAGAATTATAAGAAGGACAAAATAAAATAAACGAGATAAATACATATATTAAACCTCTCTAACCGAAGGTAAAATACGAAACTAGACGACCCTAAATAAGATAAGGCAGAATCTAACACAGTTGGAGAACACGCTCAGCTCGGAAGCTGGAGGCTCACTGTGATCTCTAAAGTCAACCAACACCTCTACTCAGCATGATCATGTCTCCTACGATGACCCGCGCTAGTATCTGTACATGGATACAGTATAGAAGTATAGCATCAGTACAAACAACACAGGGTACCCAATAGGTATCATCAGCCAACTGGGCTCAATCAAATACAAGTAAGATACAACGAGTAAGTAAAACAGGTCAGAAGAAAACAAGTAAAATAGTACAAAAAGGCACAAAAATAAGGGAATCAACTATAAAGTAACACAGGTCTTAATACTCAGTCTTGTAGAGGCTAGTATCCTTACCTCAAGCCACCATCCTGTGGAAACATACCTGGTATCCATCTCAACTCAACCGATAGAAAAACGTGTAATTAAGGAAAAATAAAAACATAAGCGTAAAAGAAAAGCAAATAATAGATAAAATCCAAGTAGTGCCCATCCCAGCACTGGATATATACAGAAAAAAGACAAACATAACCTACCTGACGCCCCATCCCACTAGTAGGAAAAAAAAGGATACAAAACCAAATGTGACCTCCCCTGTCAGCCCGCAGGGAACAAAAAAGTGATAAGAGGATGATACAAGGGGGTAGAAATGAACTAACTCACACGAACCAGCATCCCTGGGGTTCCTCCCCAACCATTGCGCCAGGCCCTACCTATAAGGAGCCTCACTCCAAAATAAACACCGTGAACTACACCCCCCAGGAGTCAATCCTCATTGGTCCCACCTCCAATTCCGGAGCCATCGTTCCAGAGTTCGTACCTCTATGTTTGAGAGACGTCGCTCCATAGGTCCCCCTCCACAATCATAAGCTGGTAACTCTATCCCACTAGGAGCACCCGCTCCGTATCCACACTCAGGGTCCCACCACTACTGGGAGGTTCCACCTCCAAACCATAAAACAGGATACCCTGCTCCAAGTAACCGTTGTAGTATACATAATATAAGAAAACTAAGTTCCAATTATATCTTTATGAAAAATAACCCGTATCATCTTGTGATCGCGGGAAAATAAGTCATAAAACCCTGTTTTTAGATTTAGTTTAGAAAACAGCTGTTATTGTAACCTTTACCCCTACGCTGGGTAGTAAATCACACTTTGATCCCCGCCCGTTCAAACTCACCAAGGTATGCATGAACGGGAAAACAACCAACGAAAATAGAAAGTGCAGTCGAAGTCTAGGAAAAGTCAGTAGCCACCAACTAAGCACACAAATCACCCGAACATCTACTAATAGCCCAACACTAACACTACAACCACACAATCACCCCCGAAAGGCCGGACACACTAATCCCAGTCAATAGCCAACTACGACCCTCACATGGGCTCCAAAAAAGGTAAATAAGCATAGAAAATAGAAGGAAAGGCATACTGAACACTTATCCAGCCCACCAACTAGCTGGAACCCAACAAGTATTCAACATAAGCCCAGTCAATAAAGTAAGAAAAACCTAGCTTACATGGACGACGATGAAAAGCTTTCGCAAGTTGCGCACACAACTAGAACAACCTTAGAATCACTCGAAATAGCAGAAAACTACCAAAAACATGATCAACGGGCCAAGAGGAAGTTTAATGCCTGTATTGCACAATACAAACCAGGTCAGAAATCGAGCCTAAAAACAGGGTCGTATGTTTTGTAGCTTAGCAAAATACGCTAAAAATTCCTGCACGAAGGCCTCAACTTAGGAAACCAGTATTTTGAATTTGAGCTCAATTTGACCACCGAAAGGTCCTTAATTGGCCAAGAAATGTTTTACATAATTTAGGAAAAAGATGCAAGGTTAACAACACTAAAGTCGAGCAAGAACGTACCCCAAAAATGAGGGACTAAGCTCACAACACTATACCAAGCTCAACAAACAGCAATCCCAGCTAAGAGTAAAGAAATTAAACAAGAATTAAAAATAGGATTTCACCATTAAAGCCCCATCACCAAGCTTGAGGAGGAAAAAAGAGGGAAGAAAGCTTACCAATTTTGGATAGAGAAGGTAAGAATCGCTTTCCAATAATTCACCAACAATAGCCAAAAATTTCCACTTTAAAGTTATCAAGAAATAGCCAAGAAGAGGAGAAAATGGAGGAAAATTGGTGGAAAATGTTTGAAAAGAACTGAAAAATGGCCTATAAAAGACCTAGGGGCGACCTATTTATCAGTCAAAAGGACCGATAAATCGGTACCTTCCGATTTATCATAACCCAGAACATGACTTATTTATCGGTCAAAAGGTTTGATTAATTGGTCACCTGTCGATTTATCAAACCCTTGACCAATTTGTCTGCAACTCCAACAGTAGATAACAATGTCCAAAACTTAAAAAAGGCTTGGAATGGAAAGAGCGTCCAATTTTGACCAACCAAATATGCATCTAGCATGGAAACGACATTCCAAACTCAGTGGAATCATCGAAACATCCATACAAGATCGCTTAAGAAAAAAGAACCCCAACCCATGCAAAGCCAAAATTAATTCTCACTAAGCCACCAATGCACCCAAAATGACATCGTCCACTAGGGGAAATGAACCAAGAACCCTGCCAGCCAAAAATCACCATCTTGGAGTTGATGGAAGTGTAAGAATCCCATTCCAAAACTCCTATCACCACATACTAACTCGGGGCCAATTCTCAACTCTTAATGAACTGAATTCCACAAATAGCTCAACTCGAAATGAAAACCCCAGGACACAAACTAAAGGTCAAACAAGACCAAAGTTGTCATTTTGGAGCTAAAGAAACTGTCAGAACCCGATTCCTAGGTATTTACTAAGAATTGACTCTCAAACTCCACTATTTCAAAACTGAAACTTCAAAATAGGTAAACTAAGATAACGAGCAAATTAATTGCCATAACACTGAGCTAATAGTTCCAGAAAGACATAAATAATTTGGGGCAAAGACCAGATGACTCTAAATGCGAAAAAGATAGAAAAGCAAGAAAATGACAAAATGGTTCATTAAAACATCCACTACTCCGAAGACTTTCATCCTCGAAAGTCAAGGAAGGAGCAGTACCTGAAGACTCGAACTGGTTAGGGCATATTAGGCTTGCATACCCCTTCCTAGATCTTAAGTAACCTAACCAAATGAACAATAGGTGTCCAAGAAACCTTCACCACTAGGACTCCTCTAAGACCCAACTAACTAGCACCTCTACAACAAGGCCACTAGCTACCTCTCAGGACAACCCAAAGCCAACAGAGCCAACTTACTCTAACGTACCCTAGAACCATATCGCAACTAAAGACCAAGGAAAAACGATAATAGCAAGTCCCACAAACTTAGTAGAAACCCCCACTCTGCTAATGCTCACCATAGAATCCACACGGCTACCACCAAAAAAGAAACCACAACTGCCAAACAATTCACACACCACAATACTGACCATAACCGACCCTACTGGGCTTTCAGCTTAGAAATCAAACCACTAAAACCAAGACTGTAATGAAACAGAAAGGAACAGACTCCTACAACTAGTCTAACCCCAAAGGAACTTATTTATAAAGATGCTACTTCCGTGCATAACCCATACCCCACAAATACATACACAACACCCAACCTTAGAAGAGCTCCACCCCAAAAATCAGCTAACACCATGGCAAAATAGGAATCATAAGACAACACTTATCCAACCTCCCAACAAGAATCAATAGAAACCCAAACCATAGGGAGCCCTGAAACCACACAAATACCCTTCGTCCAACTAACACACGACAACGGCCAACCCGAGAAAACATATAAAAGGACATCGCATGTGCAATCCACCACTAAAAAAGGGCATGATCACCCATCAGAACCACAACACCACCTCATACTCGAACACCCATCCCTAAAAAGATGTGAGTAAGAAATATCAAAAAAGGAAATGGCAGAGAAATATAAACACAAGGGATAAGAAGTGCCTCTGAGGAAACCCAACCTCTAGAACAACTAGAAAAGCAAATCCCAAACAAACGAGTTCCCAAGGTCCCTCCATCCCTCAACTGTGGTACACCAGAAACATCCATGGTAAAGGTCGTGGAGAAATAATCCAAAACCACATAAAAGCAAAGCAATTATCCCCTACTCAGAAACACATCAAGGCCAAGATCCTCTATAAATCCACAAGTTAGCCCACGTATCATGACCCTACACCAGTAGGGCCCCGTATGGTGTAACAACACTTAAAAACATAAAAAAATATGCTAGGCAGGCCCTACTCGTTAAGCAAAGCTAAAAGAGACATAAAATAATAAAAACCTAGAAATCAAAATAAAGTAAGGCCCTAAAAGGCAACAGTTAAGTTACATAGTAGTCACATCTTCCTCTGAGGCTCCTACCTCGTCCACGCCTGGTATAGTGTACAACTGCTGATGCCCTCGACCCTGGAGACCCTCAACTCTGTCCCTTTAACTACCTCCACTAAATAACCAATACGTAGTTTGGCCACCTCTAGCTGATGGTAAAACTTGGAGTGATTATGTGGATAATGGTGCTCGTATGTCCCATGCCAAGGAAAATGTCTCATCCTGTGGCCCAACTCTACGTATTGATAACAAGCTCCAAGAACACCATCTCTAATACCCTTTTTAAAATCTCTGGCATAACGCCTATGGTCTCCATACTTGAAACAACCAGTCATGTCCCTCAAACATCCACTTAGGCCCTCAACCAGGCCACTACAACCCTGTGACCCTGACTCTAAGCCCCTAGCGAGCTGACTACTCTGACTAGTTTCTAAGGGCCATATGGAAGACTGATACCACCGGCTAGTCTGATCTCTATTATAATCCTTACTCTTTGATAGGGTTCTAGAATAACTGCCCTCATGGTTTTGCTTTTCTCGCTACCCCCTTGGGAGTCGCAATATAAGTCATCCATGCTCTTGGAATGATCACCAACATCTAGAAATGATCAACCCAAAACAACATCCACTCCACCTCCCTATGTAAATCAAGGCCCAATCCATACTTGAAGTGACGGATCCTCTCCTCCTCAATAGGAATCAACTCCACTGTGTGCCTCATTAACTCAACAAATCTAGCCTCATATGCTATAACAGATAAAGATCCCTGCTACAAAGGGCACATACTTGGCCAAAAAGGCCTCTGTAAACTGACTCCAAGTAATCGGTGGAGCCCCAACTAGATTGCAATCCCTAAGAACCCTCCACCAGTGGATGGAATCTCTATCGAACAGATAAGTAGTGACATCAAACCTTTGCTTATCCAACAACTCTAATGTCCTTAATGTTACCTCATCGACTATAATAAACTTGGGGTCCTACCCTACTTATCTCGTGATCCTGGTTGGTTCTATATGAAGGAAGTGATCAATTATCTTCCTCAATCATGTGATGGCATAAATCTGGCATTCATCTATTGAGGAAGTACCAGTGGCGGAATAGGCAGTGGTGAAACTGGCTGAACTGATAAAAGAAATATAGCTGGAGGAACCTAGGGAAGTTGAGCACCATGTGTTCCTCCCTGAGCTGAACTCTGAGAAACCTCTGGAGGCACACCACCGAACATCATAAACATCTTTCATAAAATCTTTTCATACTACGACTAACTATGCTAGTGTAAACTGCGATTGTAAAAGCCTACTTAACAAGCAGTACATCTGTCACAGCTGTAGTTTGGGGCAAATATGCCAAAGTAGTACCAACGGAGTAAGTACCAACAGTCACCCCCTCTCTACCCATAGGTGGGGTTTCACGTGCATTAGAAGGAGGATCTCTATCAATCAACATACGGTGAGTACACACCATATGCAAAAAAACAAAGTCAAATAGGTTTCTGGAAGTACCTCCAGAAACTGACACAAGTAGCACAAGGAGAGAAAAGAAAGAGAATTCATTCCTACAGCTCCATATAGCCTCCCAAAGATGGGATATAGACGTCTATGTACCAATCTATAGGACTCTACCAACACTTTCCCAACCATCATAGAAACTGGGGTAACCTAATCTCTGATACCACTCTGTTATGACCCAAATCTGAGATCATGATGGAGCCTATTACCCCATAAGTAGGCCATCTAAACCCTCGACCCAGAGCAAAAAGAAATGGGACAATATCAGCTAATTAAAAGAAATATAAAAAGGATAAAATAAGATAAAACAGATAAACAAAAACATACATTTATGCGACACCTCTAAGAACCTAGTGACTGTGAAAAAATAGAGCTAACTACATCAGAGTAACCAAAAACAATATATATAATCGCTCCAACTGGAGGCAAAACACAAAACCATTTAGTCTTAAACAAGATAAAGTAGAATCTAACACAGTTGGAGAATAACTCATCTCGGACGCTAGAGACTCACCTTGATCTCTGAAGTCAACTAACACCTATACTCAACAAGATCACATCTCCTTTGATGACCCACTCTAGTATCTACACCATGGAAATGGTACAGAAGTATATCATACGTACCAAAAACACAAGGTACCCAATAAGCATCATCGGTCGACCAATCTCAATCAAGTACAAGGAAGATACTATAAGTAAGTAAAATAGGTCAGAAGTAAATAAGTAAAATAGTACATAAAGTAAGGTATAACAATTCAGGAATCAACTGAAAAGTAACTAAAACAAGTATAAATACTCGGCCTCGCCAAGGCGTAGCTAGTACCCCTAACTCAAGTCACGAATCTTATCTGGTATCCAAATCGACTCAACCAATAAAAGAAAGGGTAATTAAGGAAAAATAGAAATATAAGCATAAAAGAAAAGAAAATAACAGATAAAACCCAAGTAGCTCCCCATCCCACAATTGGATACAAACAAAAATGAGACAAACATAACCTACTTGACTTCCTATCCTGCCTAAAGGCCCAAACATGATTAGAAAACCAAGTATGATCTTCCAAGTAAGCCGACAAGGCACAAACAAGCCATAAGAGGATACGAAGGGGTTGAACTAAACTAACACACTCGAACCAATATCCCTAGGGGTCCACCCCAACCACTGTACAGGCTGCCCCTACCCGGAGCCCCGCTCCAACACTAACACCAGTAATTATGCCTGTTGAGAGCCTTCTCCTTAGAGGTCCCACCTTTAAGTCTGGGAGCTATATCACAAGTGGTCCTACCTCTAAGTCCGAGAGCCGTTCTCCAGAGGTCCCATCTTCATAATCAAAAGCTAGAAACTCCATCTTTCTGGGAGTGCTAACTCTGAATCCACACTCGGGGTCTCACCACTACTGGGAGGTTCCACCTCAAAACCATAAACTAGGAGACCCTGCTCCAAATATTGTTATAGTATACATAATATAAGAAAACCAAGTTCTATTTATATCTTTATAAAAAATAGCCTTTACCAGTTCTTGGTCATGGGAAAACATGTAATAAACCTCGTGTTTAGATTTAGTTCAGGAAACACCTTTTATTATAGCCTTTACACCTCCCTCAAGAAGTAAATCACACTGTGTGCCCCACTCATTGAACCTCACCCACGGTATACAAGCACACAAAAACAACCAAGGCAAATAGAAAATGTGCAGTCAAAGTCTTAAGAAAGGATAGAAGTCACAAGATAAGCACACATCTCAGCCAGACAGGCTAGGCACACTAATCACAATCTATAGCCAACTACAACCCTTGTACGAGCCCCAAAAGGGTAATCAAGCATAAAAATTAGAAGGCAAGGCATACCGACTACTTATCCAGCCCACCAACAAGTATTCAATATAATATCAATCTAGAAAGTAAGAAAAACTTAGCCTACCTAGACACTGGCGAAAAGCTCCCGCAAGTCGTGCGCACAGCTCAAACAACATTAGAATCGCTCTAAAAAAACATAAAACTACCAAAAACATGATTAATAGGTCAAGAGGTGAAATTCAAGACCCCTGTTGCACAATACAAATTGTGTCAAAATTTGAGCCTAAAATGGGCCAGTGGGCCCCATGGCCTAGAAAAATAGACTAAAATTACCGGCACAAAGGCCTTAGCTCAAGGAACTTGTGGTTTGAACTTTAGCTCAATTCGACTATTAGAGGGTACTCATTAGCCAAAAAATATTTTACACAATTTAGGAAAAAATATGGTTAACCACGCTAAAAATCGAGCAAGAACGTAACAAGAAAATGAGGGATTAAGCTTACAACATTGCACCAAGCTCAACAAACCAGAATCCTAAATAAGAGTCAAGAAATTAAACAACAATTAACCAAAAATGGGATATCACCATTAAAGCCCCATCGCCAAGATTAAGGAGTAAAAATGAGGGAAGTAAGCTTACAAATTTCATATTAATAAGTCAGGAATCACTTCCCAACACTTCACCAATAATAGACAACAATTTTCCCTTGAAATTGCCAAGAAAAGGACAAAAATAGAGGACAAATATATGGAACATGTATGAAAGGAACAGGAAAATATCCTTTGAAATACCCATTGGCGATCGATTTATCATTAAAAAGGACCAATAAATCGATACCATCTATTTATCATGACCCAACAGATGCCTGATTTATTTGTAAAAAAGATAGATTAACCAACACTTTCTAATTTATCGGTCAAAATGACCAACTAATTGGAACCTGACAATTTATCGGACCCCTGAATGATTTATCAGTCACTGATTTATTGGTCAAAGGACCGATATATCAATCTGTAAGTGCAACAATAGACAACATTTTCCAAAACTTAAAAAAGAGGTTGTGAATGGAAATGGGGTCCAATTTTAACAAACTAAATATGCATCTTGCATGGAAACAATATTCCTGACTCAATAGAACCATCAAAACGACCATAGATATCATTTAAGAAAAATGATCCCCCAACCCAAACGGAGCCAAAATCAACCAAATTCTCACTAACGCACCCAAAACGACACCAGACCCCGGGAAGTAAACTAACAAAAACCTAATAGGATAAAATCACCATTCCATAGTTAATGGAAGCACCATAATCCCATTTCGACACTCCTATCACCACGTACTAACTTTGGGCCAATTCTAACTCTTAATGAACTGAGTTTCCATAAAACTACTCAAACTCAAAACTAAAACCCTAAACACGAACTAAAGGTCCAACTAGACCAAAGTTGGTATTCTGAAGCTAACGAAACTGTCAGGGTATTTAAACATAATCACGTGGGTAAGTTTCCTAATCACTGTTTCATTGATTCCCCACTACTTTTACTCGATTTCCATTAAATAATTTCATGGCTTTTAAGCCTATAATAGTAGGTTAAATGTTGGAATCAAAATGGTTATAACTTGAGATTTTTATAATGAAATGAAATGGGTTTTCGATGAAACTTGATATTTAACTTCCATAGTGATGGGTGATATTATTTTATGATCAAAAGTTTATCTTGATTATGTGGTCCTAGGGTTGGTGTTTGCATACACCTTGTTTACTTGAAAATTGGTATTGGTTAGTGAATAATTTTTGGTAATTCTTGTTCAGAATACTAGATTGTTCTCGATTGGAGGCTAATCAAAAGGGGGCACTTGAGTGGATTAAGGCAAGTAGAGGTTTAGTAGCTTTCGATAAATTATTATAATTGCTTGCTAATCGTCTTGTGGCTTGGCGTGATATGGGTGCTTCAAGAAACTAGTATTATCTATCATGTCGGTTGTAAAATGAATAAGTGGGGATAATGAACATACTTGATGAAATTTTTGAACCATGATCTTACTTGAATTTTAGTGCAAATTGTTGGTTCGGAACATGTTGTTGGAAACGAAGATTTGAAGAAGGTTTGAGACCTAATTATATACTTGTTGATAAAAATGGAGGCAATAAATAAATGGAAATTTTGAAATCAAAAATGTTGATCCTCGAAAGAATTAATAAAAAATAAAAGACTATTCTTGATAGAAATTGTCCATGAGAGGCCAATGTTACTGATTTGAAATCTCAATTTGTGATAACTCTTGTGATTTGTATACAATAATTTCTCACTTTGAATTAGTTGGATGTCTAAATTATAATAATTTCTTTGGTTGATATGTGATGATTACTCATTGATGAAACTCGATTATGAATCTTGAACAACGTCTTGATGAGATCATTTTACTTATTGATATTAATTATTTGTATGCCATGGTGCCTTGATTGAGATTATGGTAAAAATATAACTAAGACTCTGACTGGGTGTCAATATTGTGTTGATAACATTATATTCTTGGAAAGGCATAGCAAGAACCAGACCGGGTGCTTATATTATTAGAAGGAAACAGCTGATACCTTGATTGGGTGCCTATATTATTGAAAGGTCATAGCTAAGACCCTGACCGAGTGACTATATTATAAGAAGGGCATGGTCGATACCTTGACCGAGTGCTATATTATTGAAAAGGCATAGACGAAGCCCTGATTAGGTGCCTATATTATTAGAAAGAAAAGGCCAAGACTCTAACTAGGTGTATATATGATTAACGGGTATAACCGAGACCCAGATCAGGTACCTGAATTAGATAATCCATATTAGATACTATTAGTGAATTGGAAAATGACATCTATTCTGAATTACTTTTGGCTTGAGTTCTATGTTGATGACTTTGGTTATTGCTGGAATTGACTTTTGTGATACTTTATTTCTATTATATGACTTGTAGAGCTTGATAATTTCTTATATTTGTTGTATCTATATAAACTGTTGCTGGGTTGCTGAGTATATTCATTGCAAGTTGTAGTATTATTGGAGGAATGGTTGGGAGATTAGGGGTTCTTTTTCTCTTTATAGTTAGCCAACCGAGTAAGCTACTGAGAACCGTTGTCTTCTACCCACTCCTTGCTTTTTTGCACTTTTGTGCAGGTGTTGATCCCTGGAGTTAGTATTTATCTCTCTTCCACCATTCCCATTCCTTTTATTTGTGAGTAAAGATGACCTACCAGATGGGAAGGTAGGTTCCATCACGTCCGATTTATAAGCATAGAAACTGGTGATAAAATCCATATTAATCACCTCCCACTTCCATGCCGGAATCTCAAATTTTTCATCCAAACTATTGTCCTTTGATGCTCTACTTTTACTTGCTGACAATTAGGACACTCATCGACATTTGATGCTATGTCTTTTTTTCATCCCATTACACAAATACACCTCTCTCAAATCCCTATGCATCTTCATAACCCCAAGATGAATAGAATACATGGAACTATGAGCTTTGGAAAATGTTTTCTCT
>JBDJHY010131749.1:0-13534 GCA_039654485.1 Withania somnifera
TCACCTAATTCGTGTAGAATAGTCGAAGAATGTAGAGAAAACCTTCCTTGGCCTTGGAATGGTGTTTGAGAAGGGATTTTCGCCTTAAATCGAAGGAGTTATGTTTTTTGGATGAAATAATACGGAGTAGGGCTGTTGCAGGAATTTTATTGCCTGGCCCCGCTACATCGCGATCGCACTTAAGGAAACTGTTAAGCATCGTGATCGTCGGATCGAGTCGCGATCGTGTAGAGGAAAAATTCTTAGTCATCGCGATCGTATAGAGGAAAATTATTTAAGTATCGCGATCGCGTACCAATATCATGATTGCATAGCAGTATATATTTTTGCATCGCAATCGCGTCTTAGGGCAGCGATCGCGCAAAAAAAATCTACACCAGTTGCAGATCAGAATCTGTAATTTTCCAGGTTCTCAAGCAGGGGTTCGGGGATCAAATAGAGTCCAATTTCAACAAACCAAATATGCACATATCATGAAAACAACATTCCAAACTCAGTCATTTACTCAAAATGACCCTCAACCCAAAAAGGCCCAAAGATGCATCTTTCCGCCAACACCCCAAAATTGCAACGACAAGTCTGAAAATTATGCCAACACCTCCCCTAGCCTAAATTCATTATTTTGGACTTTGGTCAACGAGTACTTAGTTTTAGGCTCTAAAATAGGAAATTTGAGATATTTCTCAACCGAGTCGCTAGGAATTCGAACTGTCGGTCCCAGCAAGTTATAATTGACTTGGGGCAACTACCGAAATGTTCTAGAATGTAAAAAGTCATGTATTTATCATAAATGACCATGAGGGTCATTACACTTATTGTCTTGATGCGTACAAGTGCTCCTACATTGTAAATAGCACATCTCATACCAAATTGAGAGATTTATTCCCATAACCAATAGTTTAGCTCTAATTTGAGGCATTTATTCGGCTAAACAACTTGAAATTAAATGACAACTATCAACATAATTTTACTATTTGGAATAATATTCTTTATTTAACAATTCAAATGAGTAGCTTTGGAAAATTTAAATTGTAAGTTGATATCAAAAGCACACGTGACCATACAATAGTTCATTTATCAAAATTCATATAATAGTAAACTGATCCCCATGACAGGTGACTGGATCCATATAAATATATTCATATATATATATCACCTTTTTATACATTCCAAAAATCAAGGAATACAATCCCAAAATTAGCTGAAATAATTATCAATATATCATGAGAACAAGGAGAACAAGAGAATTCGAGAAAACTTTATGTTTTTTTTTTTTGAAATATAACCATATGAATTCTCAATTATTTTTGTATTATAATTGAATCGGAATGGTTCGCTGGTCATGCCAACTGATATTTACTTTAGTAAACTGTAATTTAAAATTTCATGTGATTCAATCATCATACCTATATTTGTATACTATAAAAAAGAGGAACAGACAAACAATTTTTTACATAACTATTTATAACCAACTTTTATTTTTGTAATGAATTCTAGATTTCCTAATAAAGAGGGTCACTTGGTTACCTTTAATAGTTTGACGGTCAAGACTTTTAATCAATATTTTTCTTCTTAGAAAAGGGGATAAAGGGCTTTGTAGAAATTGCAAGGTAATCTTGTGTGAGAATTTGTGGACTCAACATAAGCTTTTGCTGATGATTTAAGTTAAGGGAGAAGAAGAAGGAGTGGATGGTAGATTATTGACACATGATTAGATGGAATGGTTTGATTATGGTCAATTTCCTAAAGATAAGGTAAAATTTGAAGGATATAGGGGATTGGGAGAGTAATGGAGATGCAGACAGTATGTGGGATAAGACAACCACTTGCATCTAGAAAATGGCTAGAGAAGTGTTGGGGGGTTTTGAGAGGTTAATCAGGAAGATATCGAGGGGAGTGGTGGTGGAATGGAGAAGTACAAGGGAAGGTGGAGGAAAAGAAGAAGGCTTATGCAAAACTGTTAGAGAGTACGATCGAGGAATAAAAGAGGAAGAATAAGGAGGAGTATAAAATGGGGAGGAAGAAGACAAAGTTAGCAATTAAGACGTCTAAAATAAAAATATTTAAAAGATTGTACGTGGAATTAGAGAATACAGGTGGGGTTAAAAAGTTATACAATCCAAGGTAATAGAACTGAGGGCTCGAGACCTTAACCAAGTGAAGTGCATCAAGGGTAAGGATGGTGGACTATTTGTGGATGAGATTCTTATTAAGAGAAGATGGAAGTATTACTTTTATATACTCTTAAATGAAGCGAGGGACGAAGACTTTGTTCTAGGTGACTTAGAGCACTCTGAGAGATTTTATAATTATGGTTATTTTAGATGTATTGAGGTTGAGGATGTTAAGAGAAATATCTATAGGATACATAGGGGTAGAACAACACTGCCTAACGAGATTCTAGTGGGTTTTTTTTGAAGAGATCAGGTGATGCAGATATGGAGTGGCCGGACAAGCTATTTAATGTTATGTTAATGATGGGAAGATGCCCGAAGATTAAAGATAAATTATAATGATGACATTCAAAATTGTAATATCTATATACATCAAGTTGTTAAGTCATATGATCAAGGTTTGGAAAAGAGTGGTGGAGTTGAGGTTGAGGAGATCTTTACTATTTCTGAGAACCAGTTTAGATTCATTCCAGGATGCTCGACTGTTGAAGATATTCATCTTATGAGGAGATTGGTGGAGCAATATAGGAAAGGAAAAAGAGCTTGCATACGTGTCACAACCCAATTTGTCAGGTCATGAGGGCACCTACAACCCACCATAGGAAAACCATCCAACAATATGTAATAGAGGAAATAAAAAAATAGAAGAAGATCAAATAAATATATAAGAAAAGGATAATACGAAAGTTAGATACAACAATAAAATCTCAAAATTCGGTAAACTAGTATTGTGAGCCACTAAGTATGAGTAAGAAAAGGGAAGTGTAATACTAATAAATACATCTGTGTAAATGCAACTGATAGAAACATAGAGATAATACAAGGTAAAGTAGGCTCCAGGCATAGGGAACCATCTTCTAACTCAGAATCAGCAGGACAATAGCACGACCTCACAAATCAACAACGAGCAGTCCTACTAGGATATACACAGAAAGATGCAGAAGTATAGTATGAGTTTTAAAAAGTTGAACTAATTACCCAATTGACATCATAGGTAGAAAGGGAGCATAAATGAAATAAAAGCAATAAATGGACAGATAATGAAAGAAAGGTCAATGAAGTCAAACTAGTAGAGCACAACATGAAAGAACTAACTAAGCAGAACATAAGCAAGTAATCAGTTCTATAAAACTAGCTACTAAGTATGAAAGATTCAGGAAAAAAGGAATAGAAACGTACATGAATACATGCTCAACTAATAAAACAATATGAAATAATATATACATGGAGGTATATCAGTAAACTCAGTAACAAGGAAGGAAGGAATATATACAATCAAGTCATGAAGAAATATATAACATGAAGGAAAAACCCAAATAATACTGTATTCGGTAGATAATACAGGAGATTAAATGATGGAATAAGTAACCTAAGATCCCAAAAAATTCCCATACACCTGAGGAATGCATACAAGTGAAAATAAACCCCCCAGGCACCCACACAACCGAAGAATACACCTAGAAAATAGCAAACAAGGATATAAGATGCAAAATGATATGATATGGTGCTAGTTAAAAATATGTATGCTCCACCTCTGACACCCGTAGGTCCAGCAGGCAAGACCTATTGAAGGCCTTCACCCGTATACCTCTACTCCTATATATACCCCTTTTTGGTCGCTCACTAGCCCAGATTATTAAGGTCCATAAAGGTCATCACTATACTATTTTGATATCTAAAAACTATAATCAGACCCCTATTGGGTCTATCTCAAAGATATTAATCTCTGAATAAGTCCTCAACTTTCACTTAGTTTAAAATTAAAATTAGAACAAAACTCAATTTCTAATGCCCGATCTTCAGCGAGTCTAGTACCAATTCAAAAATAGTGGATAAATCCATAGTTAACCATTTATCATAAAAAACTGGTGAACATTATTATTTTATACCCATTTTAATCTCATAATACTAAAAAAGAGCCCATAAGGCCATGCAAGATTTAACATTAGTGATGTTGGGCTCTTGGATATAAGATAGTAGAAACCAATACATAAAATATGGCTTTTACGGTAACGTTATGCACAACCACAATTAATAGATCACAATCACTCCTACCGACCTTACACATACTTAGTATCACTACAATAACTAAGAACAAGCTAGTCAATAGTTGGGGCTCACGAACATTTTTAATAATTTCACTATCTATGTTACAGAGTCAATACAAAATCACATAGGATCACATTATAATCTATCATCATAATGCAATATCGGAGTAAAAGTCAAGAACCAGAACAAAAGAAGCATACATGGTCAATGATACCAATTCTAAGATCCAACCAAGGATAGGCTAATAACTATAATTATCTCAAATATGAACTCAGTCTAAGATCGGTAAGCCATAGTCTACCTGAGTTTGAAGAATAACACACAGATTTTAGGAAATCAAATCTAATTGCTCCAGTAATTACAAAACTATCAAAATAATAATCTGCATATTAAAAAGAATCACATGATACCCATAAAGTTATGGTTCTAGCCGGAGCCAAAATCTGAGCCAAAACAGTCCCACAGGCCTAGTAACCCAAAACTCCAACAAAAGGTATCAACTTGTTCCTCTTATTACTAGAAACTTATACCAAAATTTGGAGTAAAATGCACCTAGAATCAATGATTAAAGTGAAGAACAAAGTTGAAGAAATTTTGAGGTTTGAGGATGAGATTTGAGTGAAAAGTTACCAATAATTGAAGAAAATAGGATAAAACGTAATCCAAATAGTTCCCAATCTTACATGATTCACTCAAGGTTTATCAATGGAGGAAATTTGAGTTGTGAAGTGAAAAGATGTTGAAAATAGAAGACAGTTGAATTCCAAATATCTATACACAGGTGCATAGTGCCTTATAATCGCGACATTGTTCACTGCGATCGTGAAGAACAACCCAGGAGACCCATCGCGAGCGTGAAAAGGAAAGAGGGTCAACGAGGCTAGTCAGACCTTTGTAATTGCGAAGGACTACTCGCAATCGCGAAGAAGGGAAATTCAGCCTCCACGGTCACGATAGACCGACCACGATCGCAAAGAGAAAAATCCCCAGATACCATAATTGGTGCACCAAGTGAAACCAACCAAGGTTCAAACTTAATAATGAGGCTCAAAATGATTTCAGAACTCGCTGAACACAAACTAAATATGCTACCTGCATAGAAATTACATTTTAGACTCAACAAAACAGATAAAATTTTGATCCAAGATTGCTTAAAAAAATATTAATTAAAGTCAATCCTCTAGCTAACTTATCAAAATTTCAACTGAGTACTCAAAATGACCTTGGATAGCCCGAGACCTAAACAAACAGATAACCTAAACTTGATATTTTAAAGCTAATGGAATAGTAAAATTTTCATTCAAGGCTCTGATCGTCAAAAATTGACTGAAGTCAAACCTTTGAACTCTAAACATATTAAAAATACACAAAATAAGATAAAATAACAACGAAGGCTTCGAAGAACAAACCAAGAATCCATCCAATCCAAAATCCTTGTTACGGAGCTAAGGGAACTATTGCAATTTTATTCTGAGTTTGTTTTTAAAAAATATTGACTGGAACCGATGATTTTAAAAGCTAAGGCTCTAAAATAAGAAGACAAATATAATAACCAAATGAATGATTTGGGAACTGAGTCACTGGTCCCAACAAGTCATAAATGACTTGGAGCTGGTACATAAAATCTCTAAGATGCAAGAAAAGTGCGATAACGTAAAAATAATCAAAAAGGTTATTACAATATGGTATTTATAGATTTAGAGAAGACTTATAATAATGTTCCTAGGAGGTTCTTTGGAGATACTTGGTTGTTAGAGGTGTTACTGTGGCATAAACTAGATGAATTAAGGATATGTACGATCGAGAAAAACTTAGGTAAGGATTGTGGGAGGAAACTCATTAGTTGCATAAGGGGTTGCCTCTTATTCCGATTTTATTTGCCTTGATGATGGATGGTTTGATGTAGAGTATTCAAGGCAAGGGAAAGGTTCCTTGGTGTATGCTATTTACTATTGATGTCATTTTGATTGACGAGATCCAGGGAGAAATTACTGCTAAGTTGGAGGTTTGAAGGCAAACACTTTAATTAAAAGGTTTTTGACTGAGCAGGACCAAGACGTCATATTTAGAGTTGGAGTTTAATTAGTGGTGTAGGAGGATGGTGTGATAGTGAAACTTAATAACTAGTCCATCTTAAAGAGAAATAGTTTCAAGTACCTTGAGACTATGATCCAATAAGATGAAGCGATTGATAAGGATATCACCCATCGTATTAGGGTAGCATAGATAAAATAAAGGCGTTATTCTGGTGTTTTGTGTGATAAAGATGCCTCTTAAACTTAAAAAAGAGTTTTACTGAGTGGAGGTCAGACTTTCCACGTTGAATGAGGTGGAGTTTTAGCCAGTAAGGAAATCTCACATCCAAAAGCTAAAGGTGGCAGAGAAGAAGATGCTGAGATGAATTTGTAGGTTGTATAGAAGGGACAGAATTAGGAATGAAGTTATTAGAGACAACGTGAAAGTGATTTTGTTAGAAGACAAGATGCGGAAAGTAAGGTTGAGATGGTTCGGTCATGTAATCAGGAGGGGTACGGATGCCCCAGTGCGGAGGTGTGAAAGGTTGGTTTTGGATGGATTTAGGAGTGGTATAAATAGAAAAAAGAAATATTAGATAGAGGTGATTAGATATGACATGGAGAAATACTGCTTAACGAGGACATGGCCCAAGATATAAAGATGTGGAGGATCATATTGGGACAAAGGATAATAGGATGGAGTTTATTTTTGTTAGTCAGTAGGTTTGCTTTGTTTCTTATTTTTGGGTTAATTGGTTGTAGTGTTATATTATTGTAGTCTTGCTTGTATCATTATTTGTGTTTACTACTTATTGTTTATTATTCTTGTATTTTGTCCTCTTTGGACTATGTTTTACTTGAGCCAAGAGTCTATAAGAAACAACCTCTCTACCTTACCCAGAGATAGTGGTATGGACTCCACACACTCTACCCTCCCAAAATCCCATTTTTTAAAAATATACTAGGTTCATTGTTGTTCTGATTCTATTGTAATAATATGAAGATAATTTTCTCTTAGTTATAGTCTCAATATAATCTATTTTTGACCAATATCCTTAAAACTTAATAAGTTTCTTTTAATACTTATTGCAATTTCAATCTTATAAATAATTTCATTCCTCAAGGTAGTAACACAATAGCTCTTTCATAGTTTTCAATTAATTTTGTGTACTATCACATATTTCATAATATCACTTATATGATGAATGTCTCCTTCAACAAGAAAATTATATTAATATTATCAAGATCAAAATCATTACTGAGAAAAGCTATTTGTTGCTTTTATTTTTTATCTATAGGTACACAACTAGTGATAAATTATTGTTGCCACATAATAACATTCACTTTTTGCTATGACCACAACCTTTTTATGAAAGAATTATTAGTTCTTATTCTCCTTTTTGATAGTTCATCATAAAGAGTACCAAAATATTGTACAATGAATGACCATCTATGCCAAAATAAAATTTCTTTACATATCTCAAACCTTTTATCGAGGTGGATTGCGGTATTGATCAAATCATATATGAGGATCTTTCCATTCATAATTTTATCACATATTGACATATTGATTTTTAAGAATATTCAAACATTAATGATGCTTATCACTGATGGGCAACAATAATTTGTACGTGTTTCATAAACTTATATAATAAGCTCATTTTCATGCCTGAATATTAATCATATTAATATGATCCACCTCGAAAGACTAAATGTGTCTTCACTTTGCGTTCTCTTTTTTTTTTATGGAAAATTTTATTAAGTTTATCAAATTTGATCACAAAGCAGTCGCGTGTCCAATACCTTACATATCAAATTAATGGTCCAAGTTACTTTCACTTTTGAAGGAGTATTTTAAGAAATCATAATATTTTTTTTTTATAATTATCACAATGATAATTATTTATGTATGCCCCTTTTTTTTATGTTCATGTGCATTTTTTTAATTAGGGATGTGCATGAATCAAATAGAGTCAAATTTAGTCATCATAAAATTGAAATTATGAATTTTAATTTGTTAAAATCTCCATCCTTACTCGATTCCTTCTAGGTTTAATTCGATTCTTTTTTTATTGTTTCAATTTGATTTTACGAATCGAATTGTTCGAATTTGAGATCTCAACAAACAACTAGCTTCATTTCAATAATAGGAGCAAAACATAACAAAAAAATAATAAAATCTTAAAGTTAGGCCATAAATAACCAAAAGTACCATTGCAAGTTTCATCCACAATGGTGCAATATAAGAAAATTAATAATAAATAACTATAGTGACTTTTTTATATAGAGAATGGAGAGACTCTATTACCTATGTTTGTTCTGGAGAAAGACAGGTAGGTTGAGTGTATGATTTTCTAACTAAATTTTTTAATAGAGTTTTTGAGGTAGAAAATTAGAAGAAAAAGACTAATATTGGGCTTGAATAGTGGACCTTATAATTATATCTTATACCTTTTTATTAAAATTTATAAATTAATATCTATCTATCTATCTATAATATATATTGATATATATTTTAATTTTTTGAATCGAATCAATTATAAACACGCCATGTCATGTTCGATTCAAAAATTTAAAATATTTTAAAATTAAATTCGTACTTCGATTTGAAATTTACAATTAAGACCAAATTATTCAAATTGCATCGAATTGATTTGATTTGTGCACAACTCTTCATTTAATCACTTATCTTCTTTCATATATATTATGCACCGCTATCACATTTACTTCAGAAAACAAAGCATACTTAATGGGATGGGCTTCATGATTATTCATCAAAAAATACATATTTTTTACTTTAGTCATCATTATATTAATGATAAATATGTTGAGTCTTGAACCTAATGTCTTACCCATAGAAAGAGTGTTACACCAGAATTCACTCAAATACAAATGCAACATTTAATCATCACTGTGCAGCAAAACTCTAACCCGATATCTTACTTTTTTTTTTTTTGTTAGTGTTACAAAATTTGAATCCGCTGCCTCACTCTAAACCAATGACGTAATAGGCTAAAAAGTAACAAAACTCACCCTTGAGCCTTAAAGTGATGCTGTCATTTTGTAATTATATAAATAAGTGAATTTAATTCCAGCACATATAAAATATCACCAATTCTTCCAAGATAACAACTGCTTTAACTAAATTGAAGTTTTAAAAGATTGCAACTTTTATGCAGTAATATAATCCTATTATCTCAAGTACTAAACCGTATAAATAGAATGCTTCATGAATTGTTTTCTTTCAATTGTCTTAACAGCTCATCTGAGTTAAGTTTTCTTTTTTTGAATTGAATATATTAATCAATTTCAAAATATTTATCATGCTTAAAATTGATAATTTTATAGACCAAAAGAAAGCTTCTGATTTGGCTCTTATGTAGGTGTAAAGGTAATTTTCTCCACAATACATTATTGGTACTTTTAGTTTGATGATCAAAGAACAAAAAAGATGAAAAGTAATAGAAAAACATGGACACATATACTTCATATGCAATACTCAGAAAAAAAATAATCTAAATATAAGTTATAATAACGGTTTTATTTAATTTTCAATGTCTCAATTTATAAGTAAATATTAACTAATAATGAACACCATAGATAAATTTATGCTCTGGTATTTTCTCCATGAACTTAAACCTATCAGTGTAATGATCTTTACGGTCATTTTATCGTTTTCACATTTTTTTTGCATTTTAGAACTTTTCTATAGTGGTCCTAAGTAGTTTGAGACTTATTGGGCCTGGCGGTTCAGTTTCTGGATCGTTTGTTTGGTCGTTATGTACGTTTTCCTATTTCAGAGGCTTTAATATTAAAATCGTTGACTTTGGTCAACATTTTGTGAAAAAAAACTCAGAATTAAATTGTGACAGTTTCTTTATTTCCGGAACATGAATTTTGGTTTAGATGGACTCTTGGTTTGAGTCTAGAGGCTTTGGTTTTTGTTTTGTTTTGATTTGTGTGATTTATGTGTTTTTTAATTCAAAAGTGAAACTTGGGTGGTCATTTAGTGATCCAAGCCTCGGATAAAAAGTCCAACTGTGCCATCAACTCATGAATATCAAGTTTGGGTTATGTGAGTTGTTCGTTCAGGTTTCGGGACAATCCATCTCATTTTGAGTACTCGATTGGAACATTGGGTAAAGTGTTGACTTTGGCTAATATTTTATCGAAATAACACTGGATTAGAATTTCGTCTATGTCGTTGAGTCCAAAATATTATTTTCATTCATAAAGCATATTTGAGTTGTGTGCATAGGGTTTCAAATGCATTCTGAGCATCATTTTGATGTTTGAATTTTGGTTGATTTTAGCTGGTTGCATCAGCTGCTAACGCGACCATGTCACCTTCTGCTTGATCGCGAAGGTCTTGCACACGATAAAGAAGGTTTGTCTCATCCCTCTACGCGATCACGACAGACCTTCACGCGATCGCTATGCCTTTCCAGATCCAACTACACGATCGCAACCATGACTCACACGATCACATAGGGTAAATCGCTACCAGGTATAAATACCTAAAATGTTATAATTTCAGCATTTGTTCTTCATTTTTCCATATTCAAACACTGTAAAACCTTCATTAAAATCCTTGGGTCTTTGCATGTGATATTGGGTAACTTTGGATATTATATTTCTTAGATCATTTCATCAATTATTGGTAAGTTTTCACTTTTATTTATTCGAACTTCATCCATAATTTTTACTTTAATCCATCAATTCTCGCTAGCTTCTTGCTCATCTTAACTCAAATATTTTGGTACGATTTTCTTATGTGGGGAACATTTTTGTATGTTATGTTTAGATTTTCGGGTTCGTGGGCCCGTGGGCTCGTTTTGACCTATATTTTCTATCCGTCTATATCATAGCTTTATGGTCATTGTTTGAGTTGTATTAACATGTAAATTATTCTTTGTGATCATTCAAGCTCATTGACATATTTTTGGAGTGGTTGGAGCTGTCCGACCTACTTGATATTTGTAAACTTATTTTCAAAGGACAGGTAGGTTATCGCTTAACGATAATAGACTTGGCTTATATGAAAAATAATTGTAATAATTAGCTAGCTTTGTATTGGGATTTCTAGATTGGTATCCATGACCCTGTCCCCATATTGGTTATGTATTAGGGTTGTAATTTCTATAGATACCCTTTGACCCTGAGTGGTCTTGATTGATTCTAGAACATAGATGGTGGATTATTGAAAATGTCATGAGTTCCAGACATCGACTAGCTGATTTTAGATGTTGTAATATCCTCACCTATACAGGACTGACACGACTTGTTATGGCATTGCAGTGATTGATCATATTATCATCATGAAACATGTTTTATGCATTGGTTTCTACTATTTTATGGGCTAGAGATCAATATCACTAATTTCAAAATCTTGCATGGACATATGGGCCTTTCTTCAGTATTATGAGATTAAAATGTGTATTGTCGAGATGTTTTACCACGTTTTGATAATAAATGACATAATAAAGATGCAATCACTGTTTGATATAATACTAGACTTGGTGATACCTGAGCGCTAGAAACTGATGACTTATACTGATTTAGTCTTGGTGATGCCCGAATGGTATACATTGATGATTTATTCTAGGTTTAGTCTTTGTGATGCCTGAGCAATTACTTTGAGGTTACATTGATTTAGACCTCGTGATTCCTGGGAACTCATTCATGCATTGATGTTATGAGGGTATAGTTCAGATTCAGTTGATTATTTATATAGTATGCAGCGATAATCACCATGAACCTTACCGATCCGGGTTGATATACGACTTGAGGAAGGGTATATGGGGGAGTAGAGGTATAAAATGAAGTACTTCTATAGGCCCTACCTGCTAGAACTATGGCTAACGGAGTAGTACCATACACATTTATATTTACCATGCATCATATCAGTATGTATATTATTTTCTTGAGTGTTGTTTGTTGTTTTTACTCTCAGGTAGTATGGGATGTCGGAGGATCTGTATTCATTTATTTGTATCTCTCGGTAGTACAGGATGCTTCTGGGATTGTCTGTTGCTTATTGCTGTTCTGATATACTATTATGGGATAGATATATTCTTTTTGGATTCCTTTTCATGCCTCCTTTATTGTTATACTTGTTGTAGTTATCTATCCTTCCTATTCCTATTATTTGAGGTTATAGTACATTGTTATTTCTATTACTTACTTGTATTTCTTATTAGTTGAGCATGGATTTCGGTACTTTCTTTCTTTATTTGGGTGAATCTTCCTTATTGATAGTCAGTTATATAGGGTATTTATTTATCTTATCCTGTTAGATAGCTTCTCTACTAGCTCTATTTGTTTGACTTCCGTGACTTGCTTGTTTTGTCCACCTATTTGCTGATTTTATTTCTTATATTAGATGATGCCTACTGGGTACCCGTTGTTTTGGTACACATACTACACTTCTGCATCTTTTAGTGAAGACCCAAGTACGAGTGGTCGACACCAATTTTCAAATTGAGGCAGATACTCTGTTGCTGAGGATATGATGGCTTCTAGAGTCTGGAGCCTATTTTTTACCTTTCCTTATGTTTTCTTTGGTTATTTTTATTTAGAGATAGACCCTGTATTTATATTTTAGACTTGTATTCTTATTTAGTGGCTTATGTACCGGATGCCTAGTTTTAAGATTGTTATTGACTTGTTTAAGAGTTCCTATTATCCCTCTCCCTTATTTATTTCATATATTCTGCTTTTAATTTATTATTCTTGCATTGCATTATTGTTGGGTTGTTCTCCTACGATGAGTTGTAGGTACCTTCATTACCTGAGAAATTTAGCCATGAAAAATTGGTATTAGAGCCATATGTTCATTGATACCCTCAGTACATAATCTAGTTCCTAATAGAGTCATGTGGATCGGTTATGATGATGTTCGTATCCTATCCTCGAGAGGCCACAGTGAGATATTTAGAAATTCATTCCTTTTTTTTACTTTTATGTCAAGTGTATATCTTAGTTGATTTCTTGAAAGAGCATTTGTTCTTGTTCACTCTTCTATAAATGGTACGTATACGATCTTCGAGAGCGTTAGGGGATGATGCACTTGTTGCACCACCAGTTAGAGCACCAGCTAAGAGTTGAACCCATGGTAAAGATCGAGGTCAGAGACATGCCAGAGTTTTAACTCTAGCTAGAGCTGCTTCACTAGTCAGTGCTTTGGATATTGAGCTTCAGTCTGTACTAGGTCAGCAACCATCAGAGGTGTATCAAATCGTTCCGCTTTCACGTATGCCTTTATTAGTTGTAGCCTTGAATCTGAAGATGAGGGTT
>JBDJHY010131780.1:0-13533 GCA_039654485.1 Withania somnifera
TTATTATAAAAGGAGTGAAACTAAGTTGCTTACTACTCAATAGAGGAAAGAGCATATAGTGGAAACCACTTACAACCCAAGTGAACTGGATGAAGGCTCATTTTGAGCCCCAACCAATGCAAAAATATTGTGTGTACATTTCTCTTTCTATATTTTTATATATTATTTTTTAATTATATTATAGTAAGAGTCTACTGGTTCAAGCAGGGAGTCAAGTAAGGGAAAGAGAAAAATTGCAATTCACACCCCCCCCCCTCTTTCTTACACTTTAAATTAGTATTAGACCAAGGTCTGACATTTATTTCCTAACAACAAATGAGTAAAGATCATGGTCAACCTAGTGATAGAGAAATATTTCAAAAGGACACATCCAAATCGAGACCACCTTATTTTAATGGGAAGCACTTTTTCATTAGAAAATAAGGATGGAGATGTTTATAAAGTCTTATGATGTCAAAGCATGGAGGGTGATAAATATGAGGGATCTACCAATTCCTCCGCAAAAAAAAATGATGGGTTCAAGAATAATTTTCTTCTTTTATTACATAACTATACAGATGAGAAAATGGAGATAATTCAAATAAGCACCAAAACATTCTCTACAACTCCATCAGTGGAGAAGAAGATGAGAAGATCTCATGTTCTGAGACTGCTAAAGAAATGTGGATAAATTTGAGGTTACTTATGAAGGAACTAATAAAGTCAAACAAACAATCATGAGTCTATTAGTACGTGATTATGAGCTTTTTGAAATGAAGGATGGAGAGCCAGTACAAGATATATTCTCAAGATTTAGTAGAATCATTGTAGAATGAAAAGTTGTTGGAAAATTCTATTTGATGCAAGATCAGATCACAAGAATTCTTAGAAGTCCTCCTATTCAATGGAATGCTAAAGTTGTTTCCATTTAAATTTTAAATATAAATGATCTTTCCTATGAAGAACTTAGGGTAGATCTTATTTCCTTTGAAAAGTCTCACCGAACAAGAAGATTCAAGAAGAACACAAAGATAAGGTTACTTCATTTAAAGCAACTGAAGAGACAGATAAAGAAAAAGATGAAGTCAAAGAAGATGAAAGCTATAATCACCAAAACAATTATATACAGGCTTAGACACACAAAGATCAATTGAAGAAATAAATCAAACAGTATCAACCAAAAGAACGGTAATATTCAATGTTATGAGGGTGGAAAATATGGTAATTATGCCTCAAATTATCTAAAGAGAAAATAATCTCATAAAAAACACTCAAAAGACAAAGCACTTAGCCTCTAGAGTGATGAAGACACATTAGAAGATGAACAAAGGAGATCATCAGACATATGCTTCATGGTTCAAGGAGAAATAATCAAGGTAAGATCTTTTATCTATGATAATTCTAATAGATTAAAATATTTACTAGATCAAGTTATTACTGAATTAAACTATGCTGACAATGATCTAAAATATCTTCAAAAACAAAAAAAAGGTGTTAGAATCTAAGTAAGAAGTAACTACTTTTGAGAGAGACTTGCTTGAAGAAGAGATTCTTGAACTCAAAATTGAGATTCAAAATCTTAGAAAGACTTCAAGTAAGGATTGAATAAATAAAAACAATCCAATAGAAGATATACTTGTATAGAAAAAAAACCCATGAGGTATATCATTTTTCAAATAGTAGTATAATTCAAATAGACATCACTAGTCAATCCACATCTCATATATCAGCTAATAGAATATTTGTAAGGAAGTATATTGATAGATTTATTCATGTTATTATTGTGGTAAAATTAGACATAAGAACAAAAATTTAGATTCTATTACTCCTAAAAATGGGTATGGAACCTGAAATAACGAAAAAGACCTTATTAATGTAAAGGAAGTTGAATGTAATATGGAACTACTAAATGAACTATGAAAAGTCAAATACGGAGGAATAATTCTTGAAGGCAATTGATAACTCTTGTATGATTGAAGGTAACTGATAAGCCAGTCAAAAAGAACAACTTCCAAAGCATCTTGAAAAAGGTAAGACTTTTTATTTTATAATAATCTGATTAATTTTAGTTAATATTTCATGATCTCAAGAAGAAAATTTTGAGTTCTCCAATATTTTGTACATT
Source organism: Withania somnifera (assembly GCA_039654485.1). Taxonomy (NCBI): domain Eukaryota; kingdom Viridiplantae; phylum Streptophyta; class Magnoliopsida; order Solanales; family Solanaceae; genus Withania; species Withania somnifera. Next base: position 2,105 of record JBDJHY010131780.1, read on the forward strand.
GTTCTCTTAAATAATGAATCATTCTCTACAATTTTCTATAATTCATTAATTATTATTTTGAAATATTATCATCCCTAGAGAAAACATTTAATTGGCTATTAATTATTTCACTTCCCGCTAATATGCTTAAACATCCTAAAAACTCTTTTATATAATACTTTTCTTATCTACTATTCATTACTCATTCAGAAAATGGCTCCTTATAAACAAGTATTTACCACTCTAGTTAGAGGAAATCCTAGGAGTTGTGAAAATGGGAAGTTCTCTCCTTTATCTTCACTAGTTTTAGTCCTATAGAGTCTTCAATATCAATAATACCTCCTAATACAAAACATTTTCATACTGAAACTCACTCTGGTGATTTCAAACAATGGGAATATTCTCTGCTAAAAGTTGACCTTGAAAATGTTGATTAATGGGTTCCAAGTCATGCTGGTAAATTTTTCTCCGTGAGTGATATTCTGATTATTCATGGAGAAATCTTTGACCTTGATTCTCTGTCATCAATCTTTTACAATGTCAAAGACATGTTTGTAATTCAAGGATTGGGAAATCTCTTTTTGTCCACTCCTTGTATAGTCTTTGATCCCTTGATTCGTCTCTTCTATTTAAATTAAATCTAAGGCATGCTGGAAATAATGCATTTGAAACATATGTCTTGGGAAAATGTATCCTTATAAGTCCAGTAATCTTTGACTACATATTTAACATCAAATGTTCTTTTCTTGAGTTATCTTCTAGCCTTCTGATAATAATTTGTCATTTAGTCGATCAAAAAAATTTATATCTGTGGATCACTCCTTTCATCCTAAACCTTTAAAATTACTTTTTCAAACTAGAATCATTGCTCATATTGTTTCCCCCACCTTGTTTCCTCGTGCTGAGCTCACTCCTTCTTATCATTGATAACGTTCTTTTGACCTATAGTCTAGTTTCCAAAAAGGGATTTTGCTTATATTATCTCATCATAAACTATATGATTGAAGTTTCTAGTGATCCTTCATGTCTACCATATGGGAGTATAATCTCTAAAATCCTTATGGAAAACAATATTGATATTTGTTACATTATTTCCGTAGTTATCAAATAGTTTTATAATCCAAAAATGTTTCTTAATGCGTTATGATCTCTATGGAAAATCTTGGGTGTTAAGAAAAATAATATTTGTCCTAAATTTTCAAAATATGTTTATTTCTCCAAAGATTAAAGTCAATTGAATGTTTTCCTCACTAACAAAAAATGAAATAACAAACTTCTATAGACAACTCGGTCTCATATGGATCATATCAAAGGAAACACTAAAGAAACTTGTAATGATGTTGCAAAACTCGACTACTACTAGACTCTATGATTAAGGAAGCTACCAAAATATCAAGGAACATCACTAACAGTGGATATAAAGTATTGGGAAGGCTTGAAGAAAAGTTTGAAGCTCGAAATTGGCAACAGTAAATACCATTGTCTATTTCATTTGAGGAGATTACGTGAATCAGAATTCTAATTAGTTTCCTATTTTGTGATAAGAAGAATCATTTGTTTAATGGATGGTTAAACAAATGAATGAATGTTCCTACTTCATTTGGTTCACTGTTTCTTCTTAAAAGAGGCCAAGGAGATAGAAGAACTGTCAATTTTAATCATTAATATTGCATCAAAGACAAATGCTAACTCTTTTTGTGTAGGAAGGCATACATGTAGGGGGAACAGTACTCTAACATATTTTTGCATGAAAGCACATAAATAGGGGGAGCACTGAAAAATTGACAATATGTTGTCATCCATCAAAAAGAGCGAGATGTCGATGTTTGGATTTTAATGGATGACAACAAATAAATGGCTAGCTCGCAGACCAAGTCTACTGGAATATTCAATAAAGTACAAATAAAAATATAAAAGAGTCATCAAATAAATTAATTAATTTTAACGTCAATGACTTGAGAATAAAGAACAAATTGATCATTTATCGAAGTCTCAGCGGATGAAAATAAAAGAAGACCAATGCAGTATGAAACTCATTCTTGGAAAGATATCATTATCTTAACTCTTTTAAGATCAATACGATTGGGTTGTAATGGCTAGTTCCCACATCTATATAAGGAACTAGTCTTTAAGAGGAAGAACTATGCTCTATAATTCCTTAAAATATTATTTTCTTCTTTTTACTTTTCATATTCATTAAATCACTTAGTGTATACTAGTGTAGACAAAGAATAAAGAAAATAAAACTCGAGGTAGTCATTCCATGAAAGTGTCATGATTACTAGGCTCCTGACAGACTCTGTTTTCATTCGGATCTAGTTGAGTTAATTGACTGGATAGTATTCGTATCACGAGATCCTAACAGACTCAGAAGGTCATATGTACATCGAGATCTTAATAGACTCGGTTGTGTGTCTATTTGCTGAGATCCTAACAGACTCATCAAGTGTAGCTAGGTTCTTCATAGTCTTAGCACTGAGAGATCGATTCTTTGTTCATACTTAATTATCATTTTAGAAAGACTAAAACTGAATTGTTTAATACTTATAAAATGAAAGAGCATATAGTTGAAACCTCTTGTGACCCAAGGGAATTGGATTAAGGCTCATTTTGATCCCTAACCAGTATAAGAATATCGTTTGTACATTTCCCTTTCTATATCATTCTACATTATTTATTTATTATATTACAGTAAGAGTCGAACGTTTCAAGCAGGGGATCGACTAAGGGAAAGAGAAAAAATGAAATTCTCTCCACCCTTCTTTTATACTTTCATTAAGGAGTTGCTTACTACTGGCCCAATGCTTTATTTTCTAGTTGAGGGCCATCCTTATACGATATATCATAATGTTTCTGGTGTTTTCTTGGCTTGTGTTCTAATATAGCATGGTCATGTGATTTCTTATGCTTCTTGGTAGTTGAAGTATCAAGCAAAACTGTCCTATCCATGACTTAGAGTTGGCAGCGGTAGTCTTCATACTTAAAACATAGAGGAACTACTTGTATGTCATCCATTATAATATTTATACTCACCGACTCAGTTTGTAGTACATCGTGAGCAAAAGAATCATAACTTGAGGCATCAGAGATGGATTGAGAGCTTGAAAGACTATGACCTGAGTATTATATATCATCTGGGCAAGGTTAACGTGGTTGCATATGCTTTGAGATGAAAGGGGATCAACATGGGTATTATTGGTTTCGACATTATTTTTTGAGATACCTTTGGCTAGAGACATTCGGTCCTTGAAAAATAGGATGGTTAGATTGGATATTTAAACTCCAAATTAGGTTATTACATATATTAAGGCTAGTTCTACACTATTTTATCATATTCGACATCATCAATATAAGGATGCCTGGTTTATTTAAGAGTGATCCTTGAAGGGTGATTTCAGTTGAGATATGGTAGACTCAGTAGGGTATTATATGGTTATGGTCACCTTAGTGTTCCGCAGGTTGGAGGTTTTATTCATACTATGTTGCATAAGATCTACTAGAACAGGTATTCTATTTACTCATATGCATCAAGGATGTATCACGACTTGCGATAGCATTAATGGTGGTAAGGTATGAAGAGAGACATCTCAGATTTTGTGTCCTATGCCTGAACTGTCAGCAGGTTAATTTTGAGCAACAGATACCCAGTGGTGAGTTATAAAGGATCCATATTCCTATGTGAAAGTAGGAGTAGATTAATAAGGAGTTTTTAGGCCTTCCGTACACTTTTAGAGGTTATGACTGTATTTGAGTCATCGTGGATCGATTGACAAAGTCAGCTCATTTCCTATATATGGACTCATATTTTGGGGTGCTGAGAGATTAGTTTATTTGTATTCTCATGAGGTGGTTAGTCTTCATGGGGTAAAGTTTCTATTATATATAATAAAGGCACATAATTTACATGTCAATTCTGAAGGATAATGCAGAGGAAGATCGGTATAGAGGTTTCTTTGAGTACGATGTTTAATCCTCAAACCAGTGAGCAGTCCAAGAAGACTATTCAGTACTCAAGGACATTTTTAGAGCATTTTATTTTTATTTTGGTATAATTTGGGACAAAAACTTGGCTCTAGAGGAGTTTTCTTATAATAATAGTTATCACTCTAATAGCCAGAAGGCACCATTTAAGGTCTTGTATGTTAGTAGGAGGGAGACTCAACTACAGTATTCCAATTGGCTTATTTATGAAATTTATAAGGTCATATTTATCTAGGATAGTCTTCGAACAGTGCAACGTAGGCAAAAGTAGTACGCGGGTCGCAAGCTTTGTCCCTTAGATTTTAGTGTTATAGATATGGTATTTCTGTGTGTGTCTCCCATGAAAGGTGTTATGATATTTGGTATATGGGGTAATCTTAGTCTTGGGTTATTTAGACCCTATGAGATCTTGGAAAGAGTTAGAGCTATTGCTTTTAGTCTTGTCTTGCCTCCAGAGTTAGCTATCGTGTTCTTATGTTTTATGTACTTATGCTTCACTGCTATGTTTCAGATCCATATCATGTTCTTCACTAAGATTCTCTTTATTTGGACGACCATTTGACTTATTTTGACTATCTTGAGGCTATTATTGGTAGAGATGTAAGGTGGCTCAGGTCTAGGGAGATTTAGGTAGTGAAGGTTCGTTTGGTGCATCAACCTATTGAAGAGGATACCTAGGATACATATCAAGATATGCAAGCCCAGTGTACTCATCTAATTTGGTACTTTAGGTACTACTCTTTCCTTGACTTTCGAGGATAAAAGTCCTTTTTAGTGGTGGATGTTGTAATGACTCACGTGGTCATTTTCTTAATTTCTGCTTTTTCTTTGTTTAAATTCTTCTTTATCTTCCTAAGTCATTTATGACTTTCTAGGATTATTAGTTAAGTTCCCTGGCAGTTCTGTTGCATGTTATCTCAATTTTCCTATTTTAAAGTCTTAACCTTGAAATAAGAACATAAGGGTGAATCCTTAGTAAACGGTCTCAAAATTAGATTATGATAGTTTCGTAGCTCCATAATGTCAACTTCGGTCTAGTTGGGCCATTATTTCAAGTCTGGGGGTTTTCTATTAAGTTTTGATCTATTTTAAGGGAATTCAGTTCAGCTGGAGTTAAAAATTTAGCCTGAATTAGCTTTCAATGATCAAAGTACTGAATTAAAATTCTGATGAATTCCCAAGTCATTTATGACTTTCTAGGATTAGTAGTTAAGTTCCCTGGCAATTCTGTTGCATGTTATCTCAATTTTCCTATTTTAAAAGCTTAACCTTGAAATAGTAGAACTTGAGGTTGAATCCTAAGTAAACAGTCTCAAAATTAGATTATGATAGTTCCATTAGCTCCATAATGTTGACTTCAGTCCAGTTGGGCCATTATTTCAAGTCCTGTGGTTTTCTGTTGAGTTTGAGCTATTTTGTGTGAATTCAGTTCAGTTAGAGTTAATAATTTAGCCTGAGTTGCTTTCAATGATCAAACTGTCGAATCAAAATTCGGATGCTTTCATCAGCTCCAGAATATTGATTTTAGGTCTGTAGGGTTATTGGTATTCTTCTCGAGGTGCATGAACTCATTTGGAGGTCCATGTGCGAAGTTGAAAAATTATCTCTTTTGGTTCAGGTTGGTTCAGGGGCCTGTTATGATTAAACAACCTCTTATGGCTATTTCATCAATTTTGTTGAGTCTGGAATATCATTTCATGAAGTTTTCATATAAGACTTATCAGAATCCATATCTAATTCTATTTTGAGCTACTTATTGGAGTTTTTGTAACAGTTGGTTTTTCACAAAATTTACTATCAAGGCCCAGCTACATGACCTTTTTCGTGATCGTGGGCTTTGGCTACTTTTGTGGAGCATAGTAGGGCATAGGGTTATGATTGAGGATCCTAGGAGAAATTATGAACCATGATCGTGTTGCTAGGTTGCAACCTTAGCGGGTAAGAAATCTGAGGGTCGGGATCGCTTAGCCAGCTGCAACTGCGGGCCCTGTGCAGCTATATATATGCCTTTTCTAGAATTTATTTCTCCATCTAGAGTTGAATTGAGTCCACCTAATATTAACACTTTCTACTTGGATTGGTCGACATCATGTGTCGATTCGAATGGCTCTTTGGTTATGATAGATAATATTGCTTGTGATGGTGATGGCACACTAGTTGATCCTAGTGATGATCGGATTATATCTTTCCCAAAGATCAATTTGGGTCCACCTGACTAAACATGATACAAATAATGTACGTAACCATGTCTAAGAGATGAGTAAGCCTAGCCTCCTTATGGGCCGGGGGAGATCTTCAAGAAAGTGTACAGTAAGCTCGAACCACCGTCGAATGCTCCAAATACCTCAAAACTACTAATAACACACTCTGCAAGTCAAAAGGTGAACAATAAGAACCATACTTCCAAATGGAATGTAGGTCAAAAGTTGAGCCTAAAAATGCCCTTGGCCCCACAACCCAAAAATAAAATTAAAAATACTAAGAGGTAGGTCTCAATTCAATGAACACGTGGTTCTAATCTGAGATAAAACAAACCAAATCAAGTCTCCAAATGTCAATTAAATGTTTGTACTGAAAGAAGAAATATTTTAAGAAGAGAAATTATGGAATTACACAAGAAAACACACTTAAAAATAGGAGACAAATGTTCACAAACTGTAGCCTAAAGATTCACTGCCAACAACCCCATAAATTGACCTCAAACATACTCTATATTGATTAAGAATTATGATTTGTGAAGGAATTTTTGAAGGGATGATTTTTAGGCCAGTTACCTTTCCTCTACCATTATTGTTAGTTATTACTTGTGTTGTGATCCCATGAGGGGACGTAGTGGGTCCTGCACTATTTATTTGAGTTTTGGCCTTGTTGAGAGACGCCTTGGGACATTAGAGGTTTAGTTGCTCTTCTTTATGACTTATGTAAGTTGTGTTCTTAGCTTGAGTTGTTGTTGACAGGTGGAACCTAGTGTTGGTTAGATACAGTAGTAACCTAATATTACTGGAAATAGGATTTTCTAAACTAAAATGTTATCGAAAGAGTTTCAGCATAACTAATCTTCCACGAATGCAATGCGGTATCAAGCTATTTTCATAAGTGTGACTGGATTGTGATTTTCTATACCTATATGTACCACAAAGCTATTTTAATAGGAGGTGAGACCTCTCGATGTATGGTGAGAGTTATGATCTAAAGGTGAGATCTCATGGGTTATGTTGAGAGTTATGATCTAGAGGTGGGACCTGACGCATTATGCTAAAAGCTGTGATTTAGAGGTGGGACCTCCTAAACCTGGCTGAGAGCTTTCATTGTTTTAGTTTATCTCTACCCTCTTGTATTCATCTTTATGCATTGTTTGAACCCTTCAAGGTTTAAGAGGGAAGTCACCTTGGGTCCTTGGATGTTCTATTTGTGCCTACTGGTGGAATGGAGTGTTAGGTAGGTTATGTATGTTTCATTTTCTACTTCTACCTAGTGGTCTTGTTGGGGGATTTTGGGTTATATCTTCTCTTTACTTATGTTTATGTTTCTTATGTCTTATATTCGTTATTCATCCCATCAATATTTTCTTACTCAACTAGAGACCAAGTTGCTTTTGCTATTCGAATTCTTGGATTAATGTATTAGTTGGATACTTTGCAAAGCAGAAGTACATAGACTTGCTTGCTTCGTATCCTTATGTTTCCTTTATTGTACTTTGTTATATGTATCTGTACCTGTTGTTGACTCTGGATCGTAGTTAGTTCTTTACTACTACTTTATTTCCTCTTATTAACCTAGTTTACATACCTCGACGTTACTTTACTTGTACTTTATTTGATTCCAGTTAGCCTATGATGCCTAGTGGGTGACTGTGTTCCTACTTACTTCACTTCTACACTATTCTCATAGTGTAGATACCAGATGGCGAGATCATGCTAACTAGTTGCTATCATTTCGTAGGCTTCTGGTGTTCGAGTTGATTGTGTCTTCAAACTATTGCAGCTTGCTCCATTTTTTTCATAACAGGCCTTGTACTTATTTTGTACTTTTGTAGGAGCTTGTATATTAAGTATATAATCTTTTGAATTCTCTATTTTATATAGCTCCACTTGCCACTAATACCAGGTTTTGGGCAGTGTATGTGTATGTATAGTTGTTGTTCTTATTACTATTTCTTATTCATTTTCTATTATTTTGTTAGTTACGACCCATTTCTTGTCTCTCCGAGTTGTGGGATAGTATTTACTATAGGTGGCTTGTAGGCTTCATCATGACATAATTTTTTGTCATGAAATTTTTTCTCCATCTTCTTCATCCATCAAAATCTTATGATATCCCGCAAAATAATCCAAAAATGATTGGATCTCATTTTTGGCACAATTATTGATAAGAATTTGGATGTTGGACAATGGAAAGTTATCCTTGGGACTGGCTTTATTCAAATGCCTATAGTTTATACAATTTCAAACCATCCAATCTTTCTTTAGTATTGGGACAATGTTAGCTATCCATGTGGAGTACTATTTAACTTTGGCCATTTTGCATTACATTTTTCTTTGACTTTCTCTTTGATCCTCATACTCAATTCTAGTTTGAATTTTTGAGTCTTCTGCTTCACAAGAGAAAATCATAGGTTAATTGGAAACTTTTGAGACATGATATTTGTACTTATTCCTAGCATGGCGTCGTAGGACCAAGAAAATACCTCAATTTATTGTTTGAATAGGTGGATGATCTATCTTTTCTGATCCTATGTTATAAAACCCTGATTATGGTTTTGTTAACTTTGTCTTTATCTCCTAAATTAACCAACTCAGATTCTTCAAATTTTGCCTTTTCTTTATGTTCTAACTATTCTAAATCTTCTACTAAATGTTCCGGGACCATATTATCTTCATTATATTCTTCGAGTTCCTTATTATTGTTGTCATCCAGTTTGTTCAGGACTTAACATGACATGACATTGGCAGGTTTAAAGATTCTTTACTGAAAACATAAATGTACAAGGTTAGATAATTATAATATCTAACATACAAAATAATATGTTATGGCAATAGAGGAGGTTTTACATTGAACTTCAAGAATAGCTACAAAATTGGCTCATTGGTTATGGCTCTTGGCTCATGTCTCATACAAGTAAAAGCCTATGCATTTTGTAAAGTAAAGACTACAAACAACGAATTTCAAAACATAAATGGTAGGTCTCGGGCATCATTCGAACCAACACCAATTTTAGAAAAAAAATTTAAATGTCTCTTATTATCTACCCCAATAATCGAGAAGCTATGAGCGAGATGGAGGTATAATTATGCAACTGATCCCCTGTCTCTGTCTTGAGGATCCTTTTTTTCTTGGTAACCTCCTCCAAGACGATCTCGTATTCCTTGAATAAAGATTCAATCCCTTCCCCTAGAACATGTCTTATGTCTGAAATGCATATTGGGAAAGACTGATACAAATAAGTGATAGTCTTTGATAACCCTTGATCACCCTTCTTCTTGTCGAACCTCTCTTGGGGAAAGACTGATACAAATAAGGGATAGGCTTCGATAACCCTTGATCACCCTACTTCTTATCAAACCTCTTTTCTAACCTCTATTGGCATATAACCTAAAACCATATTTGAAGCACTTCTCGGTATTATGGATGGGCTTTACAATTTTATTTAATTTCTTGCCTAACCCAAATTCGAGTTCAAAACCACTTCTAAGGATCATTGTTTCAAGTATTTTATAAACAGGAGGCATTGGCACTTAGGGAACTAGATCCTCTTTGGTGACATACATAATTTCCATAGTGCAGAACTCAGTTCCCCTGCGAACGTCTTTAATCATGGGAAGAACTCTATTTGAGTGACCTAAGTAACTTCCATCTCCTTTGATAGTTACTTCTTGTTTTTTCCATACAAATTTTAACAGCTAATACAAGGTTGAGGAGACTGCCCTGGTAATGTGGATCTAATGTCTTCCTAGAATAAAATTATATTAGGGACTGATGTCCATCACCTAGAACTCTTTTAAAAACTCTATCGGTCTAATTTGGAATATTATAGTCACTTCAACCAAAGTATCCCTCTATCAACCATAAAAAGCCCTAGAATTGATGCGGCTCTGTTTGACCTTTCCCAAGTCACAAATCAACTGGTAAGAGTATATTAGGGACAAATATTAAGCGCTAAACCATCATCAATCATCACTCTGTTCACTATCTGATCTCTGCATTTTACATAGAAATAAAGAGCCTTCTATGTATCATCCCCTAGAAAGGAAATCCATCATTATATAAGTAGATTTTGTGGCTATCCACCATGCCCCTTATCATTGCAGACAAATTCTCAATACTAGACCTAGTGGGTAAATAATCTTCATCGAAATCCATAATAATGGAATTTATGAGATATTAAAAACTCATTAGAAGCGCCTAACCATAAATTTAGGCAAGAGTTTTCTCTGGATATTTCACCGATACTCTTTAGGTTGCTTTCACCTTCAAATTTCATCTACTCCTCCTTTGGTAATTGGACTTTTCTATTGATCCTTATTATAAGCATCATTTTCCAAATTTTCGGGAGTGTACAATCTACCATACTTATTCATACTATGGGGGTCGTGTTTTCTAAAATAAACTCTTTCTGTGCTGGAACCAAAGAAAAAGCCTGGTGAGGTGTTGTCATTACTACGAATTGAGTCTTCTCATTCACACTCAAGGCTTCATAATTTTTTCTAACTTCTCCACCTCTTCTTTATTACCATTTTTCTATCCAGCTAATCTTTATTTGTTTCTATCTCTAACGGTGGCTCTATGATTTGGTAGTGCATTGCTATTGACATTGGTCACAGTGGTTTGCAAAGTGATAACTTTATTGTTAATTAGGTCCTAAATCTATTATTTTAAATTGATGTTGTCATTAGTAGTGTATCTGTCTCCTTCAGAATAGTAGGCACAGTGTTGATCAGCCTTGAAATACTAGGAGTTAGTATTTTTCAATTTAGGCTAGACAGGGTGCAACATACCAGATGCCCTTTCAAACAATTGAGTTTGATTTTGGTTGATGGAGTGAAATTTCACAACGACTTCTTCTAGGTACAGGGATGAGGAAGGTTGTAATTATTTTTTGCATGTGGAGGTACCTATTGGTAATTCTAGGGACAAGAAGCTTAAACATTAACCTGAGAGTCCTATGGAGGAGCTTAGGCATTTGATTGAAAGTTTTGGGGTGGTTCCAGGTAATTAGTTTGGACATTTGGGGACGATTCTTGGTAAGTAAGAGGGTGAATTTGGTAATTTTGTGGATCTTTATAATTTAGGGTCAAATTTAAGTAATTTGGTTGAGTGTTGGTAAGGACTTAATGGAGGTATGTTTTAAGTGTTTTTGTGGTGAAGCCCTTATAGGACTACTCCCATTAGCCTTTTAAACTTTATCTCGCAGCTAGATGATACAGCAGAAATGCTCTCCCTCTTTTGCGCGAGAAATATAAGGACCTTGT
>JBDJHY010131787.1:0-13533 GCA_039654485.1 Withania somnifera
AAGAAACTCATTTTGGCAGTGACTTAGAAATATTTATGAAGGGGAATCAGAATTTAAAGAAGTAAAATATGAACTAGGTAAAAATGGTTCGATATTTATTATATATATATATATATATATATAAAATAATTCTATTTATATATAGATAGGATAAATTTTCTCTGAAGAAGGTTCGGTGAAGCCACTAGCTATACTGTAGCTCCGGTCTTGCATTTGGATGCACTTGTTCTTGACGTAAGATCAATTCCACTTGGAGTCGTACTACTATTTTCTTGGTTGATTAGTATTAGGTACTAATTTATTTTACTAAAAGTCTTCAAGCTAATTTAATATTCTGGTTCCTGTCTCATGATACTTTTTGGATTATGATGATTTTCTCCCACTCATCCAAATAATTAAGTAATCAAATTTCATGCTAATGCAATCAAAATATGTTACTTGAGGGGATTAGGTATAATTACCTTCAAATTATATCCAAAATCTCTACAATATATCTTTATTTTATCAGAGTTTTATTTTCCATTTATTTATTTTTTGTGTGTGTGTGTGTGTGTTTTTGTGATTTTTTTTACTGATGTGGTTGTCAAGTCGTCAGCACAAAAGGAGTATAAAAATATAAAAAATTAAATTTAGCAAAGTAATAAATTTTTTGTAAAATTTAAGTGTGTCATAACAATTCGAATACAGTATAGAGAGGAACTACTGCGTTATCCCTTATTCCATGGAACTCTTTATAAATACTAACAAGGTTTCAGTACTGTTTCAACAAATACATAGAAATGTATCTTTGGTCCGTGAAATTGTTCAAATCATAACGACGCTTCTATGTTGTTTCAGCCAACGCCTTAGATTGTTAGATGTAAAACTCACCAATTGTATATTTGAATATATTGATGATAAATTACGAGGTATTGTTTTATGATTATATTTTTATAAAAAAATATATTTATCTTTATTTTAAATAAAAAATATTTAGTTATATATAGTTTAAGTCGAAAGCATTGGATGCAACCTCCGCAAATAAATATTGCCCTTCTCATACTACGGGGCGTTTGGCCATGAATTTCTTTTACTCTTTTTTGGAGAAAAAAATAATATTATTTAAAAATTGTGTTTGGCCATAAAAAATTTTAAATCCAATTTCAATTTTCAATATTATTACATATTACCCCAACTTTTATATGTTTATAAAAGCATCCTATGGCATTTTATTTTTTTATACAACATTACTTATAAGTCATATTTTCAGTTATTATATTGTTCGAAAATGATTATACTTATGTGATCGATCGATTTTTTTATTGTTGTTATATTGTAGAAACGTAAAAAGAATTAGCAAACAACGTGATTCAAACGCCGATAAATTGATAAAGGATGATGATATAACAAAATGTTCACTCATGACAACTCCCCCCTGTTGTGTGAGTGAAATACTACTTTATGTTGTTAAATTGGGTAATTTTGCTATTTTTAAAAATTTGCGGTGTAAAATTATATTTTAAAAAAATCTTTTAAAAAAAATATGGTCAAACATAACTTTAAACTCCAACTTCATCTCTCACTCCAATCTTTTTTATTTTTTTTTTATTTTCATAATCGAACATCTACTACATTTATGATATATCCATACCTTAGACCCAACACCTCCCCACCTTATAATGCAAGGGAAAATTAGACTAAGGTTTAATTATAGGAAAAATACAAAAATATACACTTTAAGCAAAATAATTATATTATAGCTTAAAATCTTGATATACAACTTTATATAATTATACATTTATTGTATATCAATATATATATTAAAGAGCCTTTGGCTTAAGCAAAATTGTAGGTCATGTGATGTAATTTTAAAATATTGGGTTACGTCAGGCAATTATTTTACCCAAATAATCATATAGCATTATTTTTTTTAATATATTAAATATTCTATGACACGAATTAATTTTGAATATATATTTTTGTATTTAAAATAATTTTTTTTAGTTATATCCCTAATGAGGTATTTTTTTAAACAAATTATATTAGAATATATGATCAATTATTAAAAATAGATATTGAAATTATAAATAAAACATGTTTTCATATTTATTATTTTTTACTTATTTTATTAAAAAAGGAATGAACATTTTTATTGAACAATGAAGAATGTTTCGGCTTTTATTTGATGATTGCCATTATTCGTGTTTGATACTGCTATTCAGAAGGAAAAGTAATAGTTATGGATCCTAACGAGTCCCAAAGTGGTCTATGTGACCTTTGTTTGTAAAATATTTTTAACTTCAGTAGCCCAAAAAATATATAAAATGGTGTTTCTTTAAGCTTTCCAAGCAAAAATTGCAACAGAAAAAAAACTCCAAGATTAACTTTTTGAAGTTGTGGTTTGAACGTGCTTTAATTCTAAGTATTTTTTCTTCAAATCTTCAACTTATACTCACAAAATCAATTTTCACAAACATATGGTTGAACTTTCCTAATCATTTTATTTTCAAATATAACTTTAAATGTTATCAAGTAGTGGTGATAGCTATTCCTAAGAATTGCGGCGTGATGTATATAGCACCGGTTACTCTATGATAGCACAAAGAAACTTGCACTACTATTATGGACAATTGACAATAGGACCTAACGCATCTTGCATTTATTCTTTTATATTTTTGAAATGAATATTCACGCCTTTAAAAGAGATAAACACTTCTTAGAATATCTTTCTCTTGAAAATCTTAAATAAAATACTAATCTTTGAGTAATTTATATTCATTTCTATTTATAAGTTCAAAATATATGTTCCAAGAAAAGTGGGTTGTCTTTTTAATCCTATGCGTTGAATAAAAATTTTCAAAGTAACAACTTGTTTATGTTTACTTTTAAAATATAGAGGTGTAACATTACAATATTAAGAGTTTACTATAATTAAACCTTAGATAAATATAAATACATACTACATAATAAAAGTGATAATTACGTGAAATGATCACTCAACTAATTTAATTACAAGAAAACTAGCAAATTTTTATGTAATTAAGTGGCACTTCCTCCTTTTCCTTTTCCTGCTGTTGTTGTTGTTAGGTTCCTCCTCCTCCTCATTATTATTATTATTATTATTATTATTACTTCTTCTTCTTGCTTGTTTGAGCCAATCCAAGTATGAGTACGTACCAGTTAAGCTAGGTCCTTTACATAAATAATTATTAGCCGCTTATAGCATGCATTTGTTCTCAATTTTAATGTATTTTATTGCTTGCTTCTCCAGAAAAAGGTTTCACTAATGTTGTTAGAAATCCATATTACGTTACTTAGAGATACTTTTGAAGCATTATAGCCCATAAACAGATGTTTGGACAACACGTTTATATATCATTTATACAATATCAACATTATATATACAACATCGAAAAAATCGTATATGTAATGTATGGTTGAGATATAAAGTTGGGCTACGAGTTTGTAATGAATTTCTTTGGTCATTAATAATATCTTTTTTGTAAGTAAAGATTTGTAAAGGAGAAACAAAATACCGTGTATGGCATAGACAAAATCTCATACCTATATACAGGAACACCTACTTAAAGCACTCATATATCTGAGCGAAAAAAGAAAAAGAAAATATAATCTATATCTGCAAGAATAAAACTCTTTACGGATAGTAGTTTCATGCCCAAATAAAATCGATAAAAGAATATCGAAAAAATGAGTGATAAGCACATTCATTTTTTGGAGTGTAAGGTGGGCATACTAGCTAATATTAATTAATAAAATTAATATTTTTTAAACAATAAAAAATATTTATTTATAAAAAAATAAAAATATCTATTTTACCATGGTTTAACCGTGGCTAATAAACAAAAAAAAATATGAATAATTATTTAGCCACGTTTAAATAAAAAAATTAAAACAAAATATTTTGCCATCATTTTTTAGCCACGATTTGACTATATTTTATTTAATTATTTTTTTGGCTATATTTCTATAAACTAATTTGATACATAGTTGAAATTGTCCCTCAGTAAAATAGATTAAGGTACTTTGAATGGGTTGGGTGGGCCAGGAGTGGGCGGGTTTACGCTCTATATTTATGCTATGTTGGATAACTTACGTAAATGTCAGAGCTTTAGGAGCTAATTATTCAATACCGTCGGGATTTCAATAATTACATATCTTGTCTGATACGTTGTATTTTATCCTAGATACGTTGTATTTTACCTCTAGATATACTATATGCATCTCGTATCTCTCCTCTCCACTTATATGAAAATCGGGTATCTTAGATATCCGAAATAATGAAGACGTCAGAAATCCAAAATAAACAAGAAACAGGAAAAGACAAAAAGTACTTAAAAATTAAGTTCAAAAAATTCGGTGTGTGTACTACCAGAATTTTATTCCCTCATTGTATTCGAGGTTTTGAATTACGTCCTCCAAGTATTGAACGAATTTACCTGTCAATGGTGTTGCGATACCTCAAATGCCAACGACTTCATCGAACTCAACAGATGACAATAAATCGCACATGGCTCTATATTTATTTGTAAGAAAATATGTCAAGAAAGTTCATAATTTTTTTATTACAAAAAAACTGAGTCTAGTCTTCTGAATTTATGACCAACGAAAAGGTAATATGAAGAGGTGTTTATTATGCCTTTTTAGAAAAATCACAACTTATTAAAAAAAGACACAACCGATCAAAAATGTCAAAATTCATTGAAAAATCACAACTATTCAAAATAAAAAAATATTTATTCATATTGCATCCTTTCAATTGATATCTTTTCATCAAAACATCTATTTATTTCTAAATCCTACGTGTCAAACATTCGTGTGTTCCAAGTACTTATAAGTTTAATATTTATTTAGTTTAGGCTGTATTATATATACGAGCTAAAGATTGGGTCTTTTCATAATTGCTTCCTCATATCACATATGCAAAATCATGTCAAGTATGAAAAGAGCATCAATGATAGAGATATTAATGATAGTGCTAATATTTTCATCTTCCATTGCTTATTCTCAAATTTCACCGCCACCACTTCCTTTTACTAGGCTCCAACTCCCTTCGAGAACAGTAGGCCCTGAAGCTAGCGCTTTTGATCTTACAGGCAACGGCCCCTACACGAGTGTGGCTGATGGCAGAGTACTCAAATACCAAGGGCCACGTGTTGGCTTCACTGATTTTGCTACCACATCACCATTAAGGTAAAAACCTCAATTCACTTTCACTCCCTTCATTTTTGTTACGATTCAAAAATTTTAGGCACTTATTCCACCCATTGTGGTAAATAAGTCTAAAGCACGTACACACGGTATCAAATACTAGAGAACCTAGAATTCAAATTGTAGCTCCGAACCCTGTTTACTTGATTAAATACTCACTCTTTTTAAAACTAATTTCTTTTTAACTCAAAATAATTTTGCTTTAGAAATTGAAGACTAAAATTGGCAATTATTTTTCATGATACCTTTAATATTAATTTTTTATTATTATTGTTCAATTCTCAAAAAATATTGATCACTACATAAATTATACCTTGTAAGTTCAATTGTTATTTTGACTTCTTCATGTTTAGGACCAAGGTGGTATGTGATGGCACAAATAATCCAAGTTTAGTAATCATATGCGGAAGACCACTTGGTCTTGGGTTTTTTAACAAAACTGGTGACCTCTACATAGCTGATGTCCATTATGGGCTCTTGGTTGTTGGACCAAATGGAGGCCTTGCTACACAACTTGTTTCGGGCATTGATGGTCTGCCTTTCGCCTTCACGAACGCGTTAGACATCGATCAATTAGCGGATACCGTATATTTTATAGATTCAGGACCACTATTCCGTGCTACCAGGTTCGTTAATAAAATGATTTTTAATGAATTTATGATTTTACGTAGGGCATAATATATAAATATGCTCTTTAACTTGATATTAAATTATATTAATGTCCTTCAACTTTGGGCGTGCACAAGTAGACACTTAAAGATATTTTTGCGTTCTACATGGCGTCCTTTGTGTATAATGCCACGTAACGTAAGACGGGTGTGTCTACTTGTTCTAATTTATACAACTTAAATTTCTTCACATTCAAAGTTAAAGGACATTAATGTAATTTGAGACCAAATTAAATGACATTTCACTTATTTACACCAACTTTTTGCATTTGGACAGAAACATAAATTTGATCCTTCAAAGTAGAGATAGATCAGGGAGACTGTTCAAGTATGATATAAGGACAAAGCAGGTTACTTTATTGCTACGTGGACTGGCAGGACCAGCAGGAGTAGCAGTCAGTGCAGATGGTTCCTATGTTCTTGTCACAGAATTAATTGCTAATAGAATCTTAAGGTTTTGGGTTAAAGGCACAAAAGCTAACACAGTAGAAGTATTTACAAATCTTAATGGATATCCTGATAACATTAAGAGGACAAACGTGGGAGATTATTGGGTAGCTGTGAACATTGTGAACCAACAATCAACTACTCCAGCTAAATTTGCATTTGGACAAAGGGTTAATTTACTTGGAAATGTTTTTCTCACGTTGAATTTCACAGCTCAATTTCGCAATTCAATTAGTGAAGTTCAACAACGTTCAGGTAGACTCTATGTAGGGTCTTTAGAAGAAAATTTTGTTGGTGTTTATGGACCTTGACAGTCGGAAGCCCTTCTGCTTTATGCCCTAAATAATAAAGGTGTCGAATTCCCTTCTTTATTAATACATAAATATTATATAAAATAAAAGGCCTTGTTGATGTTGTGTATTATATAAAATAAAACGGTTACTTTATTACTCTAGTTACTTATATGTTTGATTATATTTAATATGTTTAGAAGAAATAGATTAAACCTTTGCATTTCAAAAAGAAAAATAAATAAATAAAATCACGTAAAGAAATAAAAAGAAACACTTCTGGCATCTTCATTGTCTTTCCTAGTTACATTCGTGAAGCAAAACTGATCTCATTACACTAAAGAGGTTTTTACGGCAATAAATTTATCTTTTTGTGATAATAAATATTATTGCTAAAATATTTAATGATAATTAAGCTAATGTTATTATATCCAGTGTCTTTAAAATCTTTAGTGGTATTTTTATAGAGTGCTTCTAAATACTCATATTATTATCACTAAAACTAATTACATTTAGTAACAACTGTTGTTGCCAGTAAAACTGTGTTACAAATGTGATATTAAAGAGATCTATTTTAGTGGCATTTATGACACTAATAATATATCCATGGCTAAGAGTCTTATTACTATTCTCCATCTCGGACATCAAATCAATAGACCATCAATATTTGTAATTAGATCATTCATGGACATTACTTTAATAATTCATTTTGATCATCAACAAGCTATTTATTGCATCAACTCAAAAGATTATTATCATATAAACCAAACTGTCATGAACACAAATTCATTGCATATCTTTAGCATCAAATAAGTCACGCATAAACATAGGAGCGTCACCCCACAACATGTGAAGCACACATTCACTATTGAAGCCTTCAGTACTCATTATTCAAATTGACTCCTCACTACCTTCTCAATACAATATATAGGTTCTAACACCACCACTCATAACTAGCATACTCCCATCGTACTCTCTATCTCTTTTAGTATAATAGATTATCAACAATCGTTCTACCCATCTAGCCTTTGGTATCACCAACCTCATCAATATTCAACTTTAAGCAGAATTCTCCTCATTATGATATCGTACAATAACATACAATTTATTACCCTCATAATTCAACTAGATACATCACTAATATAACTCAATAAGATCATATTTGCACACTTCATTTACAGTTAATCCCCTTTTCGAATACATATGTCATGGTATAAAAAAATACCACATAACCAATCAACCAAATATTTTTCAAAAATATATATATGGTTTTACCCTCTTTTATCAATAATGAGAATTTTTCACGAGCTGGCAAGTTTCATGCTAGCTACCAGACTATCTCAACCCTCCTTTATCTAGACTAGAAAGCAATAATCTGAGGAAGCTTTCACTGGCAGACACTCTTTTATCAGTTGACATGATTCATTAATGTGCATTAAAAATTCAATTTATCATTTAAATACGAGAACTTTATACAAAATATAGTCATATATCATTTGGGCAAAAAAATAATATTAGAATCTTTGAAGAAAAGGAGAGGAACTCAAATAGTATAGCAAAAATAAAAAAGCACACATTTGCAATCTTAAGCTTTAATAGAAGCTGCCTTTTTCAGTAAATAACAATTTATGAGTGATTATGTTGTTGAATGATCCCTTATGTAAATGTTCAACAAAGTTTGGTGTAGCTTAGCTTTGGGCTCAATGGTTTACTTGGTGTCTGGTGATTAATAAAAAGTGATTAGTTAAAAAATGTATTTGATTACTATTTCAAAATGTGACTTTGTTCAGGTCTAAAGATCTATTTAATACTATTTATATATTACTATTTTATTCTTCAAGTTGTATTACTATTGCTGTTTCTTTTACTTGTATTATCCTTATTATTTTGTCGTCCGTACTTTCTTCTCTATATTAATTTTACCATGATTTTTACTTTTGCATTTGTTAAACTTGTTTTTGAAAAAACACTTTTGAATTGAGAATTGATCAAAAATAATCTCTTTATATCTCAGAAGGTAGGATATGAAGTATATGTCACACCCTGAGTCTACACCTTGAATGGGACACGATGCTGAGAATCCTGAAGGACCCTCAACTAACCCTGAATACCTGGCACGCACACTACTAATACACTGAAATATGATGAAAGCAACAATAATAACCAAACTAATAGTGGTGATGAGCAAGTCTCATAACATGATCTAAAATAGGAAAATAATTCAATCCCAATCTTTGAATATGAATACTATGTCTGAAAAGCCTCTGTTAACTAAGAACAACTGGCTAGAACAAGTCTCTAGCTCATAAAAGAAATACTGAAACCAAAAGAAAACATGAAATAAACTAAGAAATCTGAAAATCTGCTGGGCTGACACCAAAGCCCTCGAACCGTGAAGACTCACCATTATATCGCTGTTGAATGAAGATCCAAACTAATTTTGAGTGCTGGACGGATGGGTTGAATCTACATTGTGAATGTAGGAAAAAATATGCGTCAATACTTTTGTAATATACTGAGTATGTGGGATATTCATAACTCAATATAGTAATAAAAATGCATGTCTGAGATCCTGATATAATGGTATTTGAACATACACAAACTGAGACTATCAACATGAATCTGATAGTGAGTGCGAACAGAAACATATCAGAAATATAAGGGTGAGAAATTAAAAATATCTTAAATAAATAAAATCCAAGAATTTGTGGTAATAAAAGATAATTACATACATAATGCTAATACTGGGTAAATAGGAGTTTCTAAGTAAAACATGTACAATCATATAGAAATCATGTTGTAAAATAGTGAGTCACGCAACGTTTATATTTATACCGTAAAAAATAAAATATAAACATGGTGGGGGATGATTGAAGAATGAGCCAAATACTGGATAAGACATGAAAGCTGATATCGCAGTGATCAAAGCTAAAAGTCTATGGGACTGAGCAAATCATGTAAAGCATGTGAAAACCAAAATCCTATGACTAAAGATCCTCTTGGAAAATCAACTAATAACTTGTTATATATAATACTTTGTATATATATTTAGTAAGGTCTGAAATTAGTAAACCACATAGGTTGAAGAAAGACTGTAGGCTGATAAAGTTGAACACTATAGGAGTTTCACTTAACCGACATATAACCATCTGAGCGATTCTTGGAGTTTAGTGTACTGAACCCCACACTGACAATACGGTGTCTAATACTTGTCAAGGTAAGAGACCTGATAAATTTGGTGGATGAAATCTTAGAGCCAATTTTGGCTAATAGCCTATAATGGCACGTAGTTTTGGGATATGAGTCTGATCCTTTTTCTGCAGGTGAATGACTTAATCCAACTCGGTGCTAGATACTACTCCTAAAATTGAAACTCTGTCAGCTCGTATTATACTAAGAATGTCCATGAATTAGGAATGGAATACCTAAATGTCATACTACTCACGAACTTTACTTTTATAAAAACTATCCATGATCATTGATAGTCTATGTCATATCTAACCGTGAATTTTACTTTTTGTGAAAATTGTTCATTATCATTGATGGCATATCTGGCTATCATACCTAATCATAAAAACTGAACTGGACTAATAAAATAGTCTTTCTATCTAAGTTTATACTAGTCATATTAAGATAATTTGAATTTTTGAGTCAATATGATCCTGAAATATTGAGTAGTGATCTATTTAAGCATGAAAATCATTGTTCATCTAGAATTTTAATTAAAATATCAAAACATACTGAGAGATGCTATTTATAGTTTAAAATATGAAATATCATGCATAATTTTTTTAAGATATTAAGTATACTGAATAAAATAAACTTCCATGCATAAGCTTAAGAATAACTTGAGTATTGTAAAAATTGAGTAAATTATGAATTTTATGCATGGTTGTGGATATAATCTGAATAATAATGTTACACATATTTTCTTGCACAATAAGATCATGGGAAACTGAGTTTGAGCCTAAAATCATAATTTGACAAAAAAACTAGTTCATGGGATCATGAATTTCATAAGTAAAAATTATATATTCTTGGGCATGAAGCTGGAAGGAGCCTTCATTCAATACCCACATACCTAAAAGAAGAAGAGTTTTTTGTGGAATCCTTGAGATTTAAGCCCTTTTAGAGCTTGGGTTTTGAAAATCCTTCTAGTTGTTCTTGAGTTTTAAAGAAAAGATGAGAGATTTTCAAGGTACTACTTGAATACCCTGCTCATAAGATCCATGAAAGCTGCAAAAGAATGGTTAGGCCGAAAGACATAACAAGAAATTTCTAATGGTCGTATTTGGTCTGAAAGGCAGTCTTTGAGATATCACACTCCCTCACCTTAACATGATGGTAACCAGACCTAAATTCAATCTTAAAGAAACAGGTAGCAGCACCCTGAAATTGGTCAAACAAATTATCAATTCTAAGGATATGGTACTTAGTTTTTATGATGACCTTATTCAACTGTCTATAGTCGATCCACATATGGGGAACCGTCTTTCTTATACACGAACAAGACTGGAGCACTCCACAATAAGACATTAGGCCTAATGAACCCTTTATCTAACAGATCTTTTACCTTCTTTTTTAGTTCTTTCAACTCAGCCGGGGCCATTCTATATGGGGAAATAAAAATGGGTTTTGTGTCAGCAAGAACATTAATTTCGAAGTCTATCTCCCTTTCAAGAGAGACTTCGGGTAAATCATCAGGTAACACATCAGAATACTCATAGAGTATAGGAACTAACTGTAGAGTTGGGGTCTCCGATGTAAAATCGTGGACCCTCACTAAGTGATAGATGTACCCCTTTGAGATTATTCTTCTGGCCTTAAGGTAGGAAATAAATTGACCTTTAGGAGTTGGAAAACTACCTTTCCACTCCAAGACTGGTTCATTTGGAAATTGAAACTATACTACCCGAGTCCTATAATCAATGGTAGCATAACATCTATATAGATAATCCATGCAAAGAATAACATCAAAGTCTACCTATATAATTCTACCAAATCAGCAGAAGATACTCTATGGAGGATGGAGACTGCACATTTTCGAAAGATTCTCTTAGCTATGACGGAGTCACCAACAGGGGTAGTGATTGAGAGGGGTTCTAGAAGATTTTCATGACTGACTCCAAACTTTTGGACAATATAAGGGATAACGAAGGATAAAGTAGCACCAATATCTAACAAGGCATAGGCATAAAAAATAACTTTTATCATACAAGTAACAACATCAGGAGAAGCCTCCTGGTCCTGGCATGAAGCCAAACCATAAAAGCGATTTCGTATACCGCTGGCACCTGCTATAGTATTTTTTTTTTTTGCATGTTTCGACCTACTAAAACTGATGAAACAGTCGTCTGAGTCCTCTTTCCCTCACCTCTCTACTTGACAGATGGACAATCTCTAATCTTATGACCCTGATAAGCACACCTAAAATAAAACATCTTTCCCGTACAAGTATTCACCAGGGTGAGTCTTTACCACAAATACACAAAAGGGGTATAAGGAAGGTCCCTTAACAACACTGTCTTTAGACCAATTTGGCCTAGCCTGCTAGTCATACTTAGGTCTGGGCATATGCGCACTATCAGATGATGGTGCTAGGGATGACGACCTCTTCTGAAAAGACGATCTGCTTCCATTTTTGTTCTTCTGGTAACTGGGCTCCTGACTAAAAATTTGGGCCCTCTTATTACGGTAGACCTCTTTGAGTTTCATTCTGCCTCCCTCAATCTGCTTCAAGTGAACCATCAGCCTACCTATATCCATATCCCCCACCAACATAACAGATTCCCTTCTGTGATAATGTGGGGAGAGATTCAATTCATGGAGCTGCTTATTCTACTCCTTATATCTGTGACCATAGATGGGCATACCAGGACAACTTGGTGAACTTCAAACCATATCAACCACGCTCATAAAGCCTTAGTCTTGATTCATTAATTTCGTCATCCTTGCCTCCTTTAGCTATTAGGGAAATAATTACACCAAGAAAGCCTTTAAAAGTACAACCCAGGTTAGAGGAGCAGCAACATCGCCTCTGTTTTTTTTCCATTGGTCATACCAGATTCTTGCTACCCTTTTGATCTGATAGGCTGCAAAGTCATACTTTTACACCTCATTCACCTTCATAACTACACATATCTTATAAACCTCTTCAATAAAGTTTTTAGGGTCCTCACTCCTAATCCAACTTGGACCCATGGACTCAAGAGGATTCATATGGAGAAAGTATCAGATTCTGGTAAGTCTCAGCAGCAACCTGTTGAATTGTAGAGGCTGCTCTTTGACACTCCACTTGGGATGTCATGTCTTGGGTAAGGGCATGAAGTGTATTACAGAGTTTTGCACTAGTAACATTAGCTGCAGGCGGTGCCTGTACATTTTGGCATGGGCGACCGACAACTCTACGTGGAGGCACGAATACAAAGCATAGAAGAAAGAGAAACACTTCCTATACATTCTGTAGTCTCCTCCTCATAAGTGTGGCATGTTTCACACCCATGAAAAAGACTCTACCGAATGTGGCTTTTGGACACCCTAGGACACTTGGACTCTTGGCTCTGATACTAACTTGTCACGCTCTGAGACTATCCCTTGGGCAGGACTGGGTACTTGAAACCCCAAAGAATCCCAAGATAACCCTTGGCATACATACATAAGCACTACTTAGACTTAAAAACAACCTTTGAACCCAAAAAGTACTACATTCAATTTGAAAGTAAAAGAGTTAATGAAAGACATAAAGCATGAGCCCGAAATGCTAACATAGTCATATTACGCATTTGTCCAAAAGCCTCTAGCATAAGAGACATCTACACCAGGACAAGACCCCCAACTGAACCAAAACCAAATAAAAGGCGTACAAAAATCAATTCTTCTGAATCCCCCAAAGTGAGGAGGACTCACCACTACTAATCTTG
>JBDJHY010131798.1:0-33764 GCA_039654485.1 Withania somnifera
AAGGAGAGGTATACAAATGGGATTTCTCGTTGGGTACGACCTATTGAGATATACCCCAAATGGGAGCATGTGGTGTTCTTCTGTTAGTTTTATACTTCTCTATCCCCATGCGTTGTATACTTCGGCATTTATTTGTGCCCTTCAAACCTAAGGGGGAGGCTACATTTGGTTCTTGGATGTTCTGTTTGTTCCTACTAGCTAGATGAAGCATTAGGTAGGATTTTTTTACCTTGGAAGTTATCCTGTTGTATCTACTAGGGGGATAGGGTGTCAGAGATTATTTTTTTGCTATCTTATACAAGTACCTTATTGCCTGGTTTTCTGTTACTGTATTAGCTTTTTCTCCCTTACCTATGTGATTCCTTTGTAGTCCATAATCTTTTATGTATTGCTATGTTATTGGACTTTTCATTACTTAAAATTTCCTTTTTATGCATAAGATAGCTAGTTGTGTGCTTGGTATCCTTTGTATATCTAGACGTGTTGCCTATTTTCCATGGGTTATGAGCGGATACCCTATTACTTTACTAGCTAGTCTTATGTTATTCCCTTAGCTGACTATACTTTGGACATGTTTTAGGTTCCCCGAATGGACTAGTTGCGTTTCCTCTATCTTCTACTTGTAAATTTTCATCCTTTCTTATTGTTTAGCCTACTCCTTAGCCATGCCTGTTCTTATCTTCTTTTTATCACATTGCCTTTGTTGGTGTTCTCGCTGTTGCTTTATTTGTAGCTTATGCTTGCCCAATCAACCTATAATGCCTACTAGATACTTGTTGTTGTTGGTACTTATGCTACACTTCTGTGATGTTTCTTTGGTGCAGGGCTTGGTGTGGTTATCATTGATACATGGTTCATGCGATTAGCTTCTGAAAGTTTTGGGGACCATGCTCAGCTCATAGCATTCAGGCTATCCTTCTCCATTCGCAACTACCTCTACCTGAACTTACAGTTAGAGACACTTATGCTTTTCTATTGTATAGATCTGTTGTACTCTGTTGTATTTAGATGTCTTATGTACCACTGATACCAGGTCTTGGTGAAAGTTTTGTGGTTGTTTTTCTATTATGCCTTCCTTTTTCTATTCTTCCTGTGCATTATTTCTTATAGTTTGTCTTGGGGTGTCATCCGTTGCTTCCCACTCCAGATAATAGGGTTAGTGTTGTCTATCGATGGGACCTAGTAGACCCCGTATTTTTGGTCGTGATAGTTATACTATGGCCCCAAGGGCCGTTATCTAATATAAGAAGCTAAATGGACTAAGATTGGTTAAAAAAGGACTTTTAAATAATAAATAAGGAATTTGAACTTGGTTTTAGTCCCAGTCGATGGTTGGGAACCCAATTACTCTTTTTTCCATTGGTTTAGTCTAGGCTTCACCATCTAGCATAGGGAATTATCATATACTACTGCTGGCAATTGAGTCCCGTTTCAGCTAGGGAGTACAATCTTTTTATAACTCAATCACACCTAGTGAGAACCTATGCTTCTGAGACCCCAAGACACATTGATACTGTGACATTGGGACAGAGATACCGATCCCTTGTGGACTTGAGGTACTAATATGAGTTACTAAGACATCAAGATGAATGTACTAAGATACCCATTGATATTGTACTCCTGATATAAAGGTATAAGGTTTAAGTCCCCCATGGACCCTTCTGTTTTGGTTTGCAGCCAACGAAAGGGTTTTTATCCATGAGTCCCGTGGGTCTTACCTCTGATATCTAGGACGGGGGAGGCACATACGCCTACACTCATGACCTACCTTTACATTATATGTTTGTTACTTTCCTGCACTTTTATTTCTATATGTACCCTCCGGTGGTATGGGGAATTAGTGGGTGAGCGAGCTTGTTTGTACCCTTCCTTGTGGGTAAGGGTTGTGAAGGGTTTATTTGTAGTCTTTACCTCTTATATTTGTAGTTTCTAGTTGTAATTGTAGTGTTACTCGGTGGTCATCCTCTGATAGTGGGTTAGATGTGCTTATGTATGTTTTTTGTATCTTCACCTTTCCTTTTCATCATTGAGGTTATCGGTACACTGCCTGTCCCTTATTTTCTCCTTTGCTATTAGTCTTATCTTGTTTTTCTTTGTTTACTACTAAATGCAATAAAGATCCCAAGTATGTCTTCTTTCTTACCTGAGCTCCTGCCTTGTTAACTTAGCTAGCTACGTTTACTTGACATTTGTATTTCATTGCTCCTATTTTTATAGCTAGCTTTCCTTGTACTACACTGCTTTTGTGACCTACTTTTTTGTCTTCCTTCTATTTACTATAGATATGCCGCTCATGCACCCGGTGGAGTCTTCATTGTATATTGGGTACTCGTTGCGCTAGAAATTAGTACTCATACTACACTTTTTCTTGTTCCTGGATGAAGATACAAGTTTGAGTCATTGTTGTTGATGTCGTAATTCATGGAAGCTAGCTGACTTCAAAGGTACAGGTTGTACTCCTAGTGTTCAGAGTACTTGTATCTCTTCATGTTTCTTTTTTCCCTTGTATTCTCAAGACATATGTATATTACACTTGTGTATATCATCATTATGTACTTTTTAGCAGCCCATGTATACAATGATACTTGGTCTTGGGAGGGTCTTGTTGACTACGTTACTTTCCTCTATTATTATTATTTAGGTTTTCTACTATTATTGTTTCTTTAATTACTTTTTCTTAATGTCGTTTGTTGTCTTAGCTTGTTTCTTTGCTACTCCAGGATATGGGGTTGGTTTGCCTGTAAGCTGGATAGTAGGTGCCATCATTACCTGAGAAATTGAGTCGTGACACACTATGATGCGGTAATACCAAGATGTTGACTATTGAGTTACTGTGATACTAGGACACGAGATTACTATTTTTCTAGAGATCTGTATGCATTTTCACACCCCCATGGATCTTTCCATTCATGGGATAGAAACGCCGTAGGAAGGGTCTATGGTGGAGTAGAGGTATTCATAGGAAGCCCTTCCATGATTCTTACCTGCTGGGCCTATGGGTACTGGAGGAGAAGAAGACACATAAAATGTTGCATCATCATTTTTATGTTACTTTATTGTACTTTTTTGTATGAACTATCCGGTAGTATGGGATGCCAGAGGAGTGAGTGTGACTTATTAGTACTCTTCCATTCTTATGGGGTCTTAGAGGGGTTTTACCTATATTTACCATTACTTACAATTTTAGTAGATAAATGTAGTCAATATTTATTGATGATCCTTATCTATTGTGTTTATCTGTGCATATTTTTACTTATCATATCTTTCTCTATCCATATTATTGAGGTTACTACCACCCATTTCTGCATGGTCTTTCCTTCTACCTTTGTTACCTGCTTTTGTATTATTAGTGTTGCAGTACTGCAAGGACCATGTGTATGTTCTTCTCGTACCTATTTCCTGCTTCACTATTATGTCTATCTGAGGTTACTTCATTTCTGTATTCATTGCACTTGGTTATGTAGCTAGCTTTTTGTGTTGTTTTACCTTCCTATCTAACTTACTTCATTACCTTCTTGCTATTTATTGTAGTTATACCATTTATGTGATTAATGGGACCTTGAATCCTTTTGGGTTGTGTT
This sequence comes from Withania somnifera, assembly GCA_039654485.1. NCBI lineage: Eukaryota > Viridiplantae > Streptophyta > Magnoliopsida > Solanales > Solanaceae > Withania > Withania somnifera. The sequence goes on from JBDJHY010131798.1 coordinate 3,582, forward strand.
TATTTAGACAAGTATTACTCACACAACACTTCTTCATATTCTTGGTGTAGATTCTAGTACTATCCACTGCTATTGATGTCGATGGTCGTGCTTGTTAGTTGCTTTTAGAGATACATGGTGAGCTCCTAGTGTCCATAGTTACATGAATCTCTTTAGACTAGATTTGTCTCTTTCTTACTTTATATATGGATTGTATATGTATCTTATGTGTATTCTAAACTCTATACCTTTTAGTGGCTTATGTATGAACTGATACCAGGTCTTGGGAGGGATTTGCTGACTGTATTAGCCTATTCTATCTTCCATTTTCCTTTCTCCTTGCTATTTATTGTATTTCCTACTTGTACTTAACCCTATTTATTGTAGTAACCAGTTACTTGTGATTTTGGGATATGGGTATTGGTTCACCTACATGAGGGTTGTAAGTGCCATCACAACTTGAGAAATCAAGTCACGGAAAATGTTGATATAGTTAATAATTACCTAAGTTTAGGGTCTAAAATAGTGAAGACGATATAAGTCTCAACAAAAAATCTAGGAAATCAAACTAATGATCCCAAAAGGTCATAAATGACATGGGGTAGCTACCAAAATGCTATAGAATGAAAGAAAACACGTAAAACATAGAAATGACTATACGGGTAATTACTAATTGGTAGTTTGGCACCTTGAAAGTTCTGTTGAGAGTTACCTCGTTTTAATTATTGTGGAGATTAACCTTAGGTAATCATTGACTTAACTCAACATTCATTAAAGGCGATCTTGGAATTGAATTCTAATAGGTTTGTTAGCTCCTGGATGTTGATTTTGTTTTAGGATGACCCTTGATTAGGTTCTAGGAGATTTTTGTGCGATTTTTCTTGTTTGATGAGATAACTGTAGCTTGGTAGTTGAATGTTTGATCAACATTCGTTGATTGGAGCATTTGATTAGAAATTTGACTATGCCATAACTCCAGATGTTGAGTTTTCATTAGGTAACATGTTAGTTTTCTTTTTGAGGTATCTGGGATAATTTTGATCTATTGGTTGGGTTTATTTGATTTTTGTTTTAAGTGTTAAATTGGTCAAAATTTACCAAAAATGACCTCGTACTTGAATTTTGACTGCACATTCGAGTCCAACATGTCATTTTTTTATATAACCACTATTAGTTTGCACATAACGAGTTTTTGGTTTTCCCAAAGACCCTGTTCGAAATTTTGAGCTTAGCTGGTTTGCTGGTGCATTACAGCACTAGGTGGACCCTCCTAATTATTAGTATGATCGGATATTTTTGCAACAATCATGTTGTTATCCTTGTTTAATGTATAATGGGATCACACTGCTGAGATCTTATGGAGTTTCTCCTCCTCTCCTCGAATAATAGCCACTCATACCTATTCTCCCTTTAGAGCGAACGTTCCCTATTAGTGAGATAGCATTGGGTAACCTACAACTTTATTGATGTGATTATGTTAGTCTATTGCAATCATGATGGCCTGTTGCAGGACTTATAAATATTTCTCTCAAAAGTATTTATCCATAATTCCCCATACTCTTTCTCACTAAACACTCTCTTAGACCAATTTTCTGTTGGTAAATCTTCCATGTTAAGACTCTTGAGTTCCACCTCGGATTTGGTAAGTGTTTTTTCTTTAATTTAACCATCACCATGGAAATTCTCTCCATTATTGATGATTTGTTAATTCTTGCTAATTCCTCAATGCTAGATGATTTGTGGTAGTTTCTGGCACTCTTGGGATCAGATTTTGTCCTGTGGTTGATTTTCCCCTTTGTTCTTGGTACAATTCTCTGCTTTAATCCTCTATTTTATTCCTATAATTTGTAAAGTTTTGCACTTTTATTCTTTTCTTCTTGGAGTGATTTTGAGCCCAATTCATGTCACGTCCTAATATTTTCGAGTCATAATGGCACCTACTATGCCACTAGTAGGCAACCCAACCCTATATCCTTGAGCCGTACACGATGAGATACTATAGAAAACACAACCGTGCCAAATAATAAAGAAATAATAATAATAAGAGAAAGATGAAATAAAGGAAGAATGACATGGAAAATAGTCAATCAACCATCCCAAGACCTAGTATCAGTTTATACTAAGCCACTACAAGTACAGGGTATAGAATATACAATAGTACATTATTAATCCTCGACGTATAAAAGAGACAAAATACAAGATGATGAGAGGTGGGTAGTGTTTAACATATGAAGATCACCCTGTATTTCTAAAACCAATAGCAACCAAGCATGATCAGGCTCGGTGTCTTGTACAAGAATCTTTACCAGGAAGATACAAAATGTAGTACGAGTTCTAGTCGTTGAAGCAACGAGTACCCAATAAGCTTCAGGAGCCCACCGGGCACATAAAAATTTTAACTACAGTAGATAACAGGAAGGTAAAGAAAGAAAGTTACAAAGAAAGTAAAACAACATAGGGAGAAAGCTAAATCGAATATAAGAAACAAAGTAGATAATGATAAGCAAAAGTATCAATAACAAAAAAAAAAAAAAAAAAAAACAATGTCTAGGGTAAAAGAAGGAGTATGCACCCAGGTCTTTGTAGAAATACAACAATAATAATTAGGAAGAAGATAATAATAAAAGATAATAACAATGACTACAGGGAACATACAATGTAAATAATAATCCATTTTGACATTTTCGCGATTTTACATTTTCTTACACTCTAGAGATTTCCTATAGCATAACAAAGTCATTTGTAACTTACCAGGACTAGTGGTTTGGTTATCGGGTCATTCGTTTGGTTATTATGTTTGTTTTCATGTTTTAGGGCCTACACTATTAAATTGTTGACTTTAGTCAACATGCTGTAAAAACAAACTTAAAATTAAATTTGACAGTTTTGTTAGCTCCAAAACATGGATTTTGGTCTATTTAGACTCAAAGTCCGAAAGATTTAATCTTGATTTTGTGCTATTTTATGTGTTTTATATGCTACATGTTGCCATTTTAGAGCTTGGTGGTCATTTTGTGATCAGAGCCTTGGATAGAAAATCCGACTGCACCATCAACTCGGGAATATTGAGTTTTTGTTAAGTGAGTCATTCGTTTGGGTTTTGGACCAATAGGGATCATCTTGGATACCTAGTTGGTAACTTGGTTATTTTGGCATAGAACTGACTTTGGTCAGTATTTTGTTGAAATGACCTTGGATAAGAATTTCATTTGCACCGTTGAGTCTGGAATATTATTTTTATGATGATTACATATTTGGTTTATGTTCATCATCTTTCGAATGCATTAAGAGTCTTATTTTTAGGGTTTCATTGCTGGTTTTTCTAGTATGTTCAGTTGCTGGTGTGGTCTTTTTTGTGATCATCCCATCTTTTTATGATATCGCAGGCCATCCTTTTTTTGTTCTTAGCAATTGTGGCACGTACGACACGTGATCGCGGTGCTCTGTGCCCCGACCTCCTTCTTCGTGATTGCGGATAATGTCCACACGATCATGTGATGAAACTTTTTTTTTACCTTCATGATCATGATTCTTGTTTCATGCGATCACAATGCTTTTTTCCCTGGATGCTCATGACCGCAAGCCTCTTTTACGCGACCACATAGACTAGTGCTCCAATGACTATAAATAGTTGAGAACACAAATTTTCAGCTATGGTGTCTATTTTCTCTTCTTCAAAAGCTCTTAAACCTCTATTAGATTACTTGGGTCATCTCATAAGCTTGTGGGTGACTTTGAAAATGCAATTTCTTTGATTCCCCATCAATTATCGGTAAGTTTCCATCACTTTATTTTATTGTCTCAAGCCCTTTTCCTACTCGCCTTAACTTTAAACTTTGGGTTTCTCACCCTTATGATATGGGGAACACTTTGATACCCTTTATTTGAAGTTTTGAGTTGTGGCCCTGTATGCCCCCTTTGACCCATATTTTGATCCTTATTTTCATAGCAATTGGGTAAGATTAGACTTATATTAACATCTAAATTATGTTTTTTTATAGTTGTGTGATCGTTAGAGTTCATTTTCTTATGATGTTGTCTATGGAAGACAGGTAGGCTATGCATATGATGTTAGACTCGACTTGTATGGGGCATAGTTGTGATAAATATACTTCCTTATGTTGGGATTTCTAGGTTGGCACCCATGACCTTGTCTGCTCTTTGATTATGTATGGTTGTTTCTTTTATGATTATAGTTAACTTGTTACACTAAGTGGTATTTCCATGACTTTGTAACATAGAAGATGGGTTTTACGAGAAATATCCATGAGTCCCGAATATTCGACTTGGTTGGCTATGCTTGATGTGGAATTCGTGCCCTGGTAGGGTTGCCAAGATTGTTGTATTATGTTTATGTTTGAGCATATCATCTTGTAACACTGGTTTGATGCTTTAGTTTCCATTTTTTTTGGCCAATAGCCTAATGACATTGATTTGGATACCTTGCATGTATTTATTGACCTATTTTTAGTATGATGAACCTAAAATGAGTAATTTTAAGATACTAACTAGTTTTGATCACAAAAGGCTAAATTGGGGTAAATTCCTATATTGAGTTATTGCTAGCCTTGGTCGCGTCCATGAGCAGATGTTGATTCTAGTTTCGATATAGTCTTAGTTACAGATGCGCTCAATAATTGACATTGATTCTGATATAGACCAGTTAGAGATCCAAATACAACTTATGTTTATATCACCTGAGATCTATTATTTATTTTATACATGTTGTATTTACTTAATGATTTAGTTGTACATGGGTTGTGGCCTCTTATGGACCCTATCGATCCAGGCTCGCGGGTGATTGGAGGGGTAAATAGGGGAATAGAGGTATATGGATCGAGGCTTTCCATGTGGTTCAACAAGTAGGACTCGAGGGTCGGGGTAGAAATATATGGGTTTACTTTACGTTATTTCATCATATCATATCCTTTGTTTATTAGTGCTATTTTCTGTTTATATCCTCTGGTAGGATGGGGTACTAAAGGGTTTTTATTCTTCCTTGTTTCTTTGTTTATTTACTCACTTTTAGTTGATATATATGATTATTTTGGATGATTATATCTTGCGGGATCCTTAGACCTAGAGGGATCCTTTGTAAGTTGGAAATCAGTTTTACTAGTGGTGTTTGAAAGGACTTACTCCATGGTTTCCATTCATGTATTTCTTGGTAATTATACTTGTAGTAGTTAAACTTCTTCACACTTCCCTTACTTGAGGTCACTTGTATACCGCCACTTCTGTATTATTGTACGTCTTATTAGATGAGCATAGATTCAGGTACCTTCTTTCACTTATTTGCCTAAATCTTCCTGATCATGTACATGCATAGGATATTTACTTTTCTAATCCTACTAGATAGTTTCTATGCTTATGATCCTTTTTTTACTTATGTGACCTATTTACTTTATCTATCTATTTAATGCTCTTATTTCTTACATATTCCTAGTCGGTGTAGCCTACTGGGTACCCGTTATTTTGGTACTCATACTACACTTCCTCATTTTTTGGTGCAGATCCTAGTATGAGTGGTAAACCTAAATTCTTCATCGAGCCTTGAATTTGTTGATGAGATAGAGGTTCACTCATGACGTTTGTAGTTGATCATTTATCTTTTTTATCATCTATTTCTATTATTTATTGAGTCAACTATTGTATTTTTGTTTTCAGATATTATACTTTTGTGTTAGTCTGTTATTGTATTTAAGTATTATCTATTGGGATATCCTTGACTTATGATAGATTTTTGGTTATCCTTGCCCCTTATTTATAGCGTATATTCCACACTTTATTTATTATTCTTAATTATCATACTTGTTGGGTGGTTCTCCTATAATGGAATGTAGGTGCCCTCATGACTTTAGAAATTGGGTCATGAAAAATTCGTATCATTGCACTTGGTTTGATGATATCATTAATACATGAGCTAGTGTCTACTAGAGTCTTGCAAATTTGGTGAGGAGATGTCTGTATCTTATCTTCGAGAGGCTATAATGACATTATTAGTAATTCACCTTCTTGCATTTCTAATTCTAGTGTGCATCGTCATTGGTCTCTTGAAATCTCATTTGTTCTATTTCACTTTATTGCAGATGGTACTTACATAATCTTGGGAATCTTTGGGAGATGAGGTACTTGTTGCACCTCTAGACCAAGATCCTGAGCCTATACCAGTGCATAAGCTACTAGGTGTGCAGGGACCAACTACATTCTTTACTATGCCTTTATTAATTCTAGCATTGTCACCTGAGATAAAGGGTTTCTTAGTGCAATGTTGGGCATGTCGGAACAACCGACTAATGGAGTGCATTCTTTAGTCCTAGCTTCTTTCAGCATAGGTGTGGCATCAACAACTATTTCTTATGGTTTGGGAGTGCCACTGATATCGAGTGCATATTGTATGGCTGTTCCGCCATCAACATCAACATTTCTAGTTTACATCCGTCTTTGGTACTGTCTGTTCCATCTCACCCATATATGTCTGACTTAATTAATAAGGCATTGGGTCAGTACTTAAATTGAGTCCCCATAGGTTAACTGGTGCATTAGGGAAGGATCCTAAAGATTTCATCGACAAATGCCATAATGAGGTGTATAACCTCGGTGTACTTGAGTCTCATGGTGTTTATTTCATCGTTTATTAAATTGGTCCTCGCCAAGAAGTGTTGTAGGTTCTTTTTTTTACTATATCAACTGATCCTGCTCTAATTACTTGGACTTTGTATTGTGATGAATTCTTGGAGAGGCACATTCACCATGCAGGAGAATCAAAGGGATGATTTTTTGAGACTTGAGAAATATTCCTTATCAGTTTCTGACTATGCGGCAGAATTCCATCGATCATTTACCTATGGTGCTAGCTATATTCCTACTAATACAGGGAGGGTCTGTTGTTTTTTTCATGATTTGGCATAGGGTGTTCGTTAGACTACTGAGGTGTTGCTTATTACTACGTCATCTTTCTGTCCATCCTTGAGCATGCCTATTTTATGGAGGATCTTTCCCATAGACAGAGAGTCATAGAGGGGAAGAGGCCCCGTGTTTGGGGTTATTTTGGTGGTCGAGTTTCTTGATCTTAGGTAGGGCCCTATCTCAGCCACAACAATAGGGATAGTCTAGTCTTCCTAATAGGCATATATGAATACTTCTAGTAGTGGTTCTTCAGGCTATGGAAGCCATTTTGATTCATTTGGTTCTCGCTCAGTCCTCTATTATAGGAAATGTTATATTTATCGTGCTAAGGGTCATATCTAGTTGTGTTTCCTCATAAGGTTTCTATTCAATCAGTTGCTAAGTTTATAGTTTCCCTATTTCCTATTACTACTCATCCAGTTAAAGTCATGCCACCTCAATGAAGAGGTCGTAGTGCTCCTTAGAGTATTAGAGGAGGTGTCCGTGAGGTTTCCATGAGGGTGGTCATGATGGTGGCCTTGGTATTGGTCGGAAATATCTCTATGAGGTCCCTGGTTGACCCAAGGCTAAAGCATCGGATGCTACTATGACAAGTACTATTCGATATGCTATGATCCATCTTCGACTTTATTTGATTTAGTCTCTACTTTCTCCTATGTATCATCTTATTATGCTCCATCTTTGAGTATGGTTAATAAACCCTTGCCTATGTCGTTATCTATCTCCACCCCAGTAGGTGACTCTTTAATAGTAGATCGTGTGTTTAGATCATGCTATGTAATTATAGGGTATTTTGACACTTAAGATGATTTAATTTTGTTGTATATGGTCAATTTTTATGTAATTGTAAGTATGGAATGGTTGTCCCCTTAAAAAGAGGTCATGAATTAGTGCTCTAAGACCGTAACCTTAGTTATGCTTGGTAGACCCCTAGTCGTGTAGCAGAGTTGGCTAGTCGTACAATGATAGGGATTATTTCTTACATTCAATCTCGTCACCTTATTTCTCATGGTGTTTAGCATATATTTCTTATGTTAGAGATGTTAGCACTAATTCCACAACTACTACGTCAATACCTATTGTCCTTGAGTATCTTGATATGCTTTCTACCAACCTACCTATCCTACCACCTGAGGGAGATATTGATATTGGCATTGAGTTAGAGATGGGAACAAGTCTCCTTTCTATTTCTCCTTATTGTATGGTACCTATTCCCTGAGAGAGCTCAAGAACCATCTTCAGGATTTATTTGATAAGGGGATTCATTCAGCCGAGTATTTCCTCGTGGGTTAGTTCTGTCTAATTTGTAAAGAAGAAAAATGACTCTATGCAGATTTTTATTGACTACAAACAACTTAATTGTGGGACCATGAAGAATAATTATCTAACGCCTCGTATTGATGACTTATATAGACTACAGACAGCTTAATGGTGTAGCCATGAAGAATAAGTATATGATTCCTTTTATTGATGACTTATTTTATCATCTTCAGTGTTTAGCCATTTTCTCCAAGATTTATTTAGGGTCTGCTTACTATCAATTGCATATTCGGACTGAGAATATCCTAAAGACAACATTTTTGACTCGGTATGGTCATTATGAGATCCTTGTGATGTCTTTTGGGTTGACTAATGCAACCATAAATTTTATTGATTTGACGAACCTTGTGTTCAGGCCCTATCTTGATTCTTTTGGCATTGTGTTTAGTAATGATATCTTGGTGTATTCTCGAAATATGGAGGATCATGGGAGTCACTTGAGGATTATGATTTAGACTTTGATAGATGAATGAATATTTTTGGAGATCTCAAAGTGTAAGTTTTTGCTTGGGTCTGTTGCATTTCTTGGACATGTGGTGTCCAAAGAGGGTTTTAATGTGAATCCTAATAAGTTTATAGTTGTTTGTGATTATCCTAGACCAACTACTCCTACCAGGTTCACAGCTTTATGGGTCTTTCTTTATATGATAACAGTTTTGTTGAGGGCTTCTCTTGTATGGTCTCTTTATTGACTATACTTATTATAAAAAAGGTTTCTTTCCAGTGGTCAAATTTGTGTGAGAGTTGTTTCCAAAGGCTTAAGACTATTTTGACTTCTGCTCCTGTGTTGACATTATCGGTCGAAGGTCATATTTTTGCAGTTTATTGTGATACTTATGGTATTGGTTTGGGTTGTGCTCTGGTGAATTTGGATTATGTAATTTCTTATTCTTCTAGACAACTTAAGTTTCATGAGGGTAACTTCCCCAAGCATGACTTGAAGTTGGAAGGTTAGGCTTTGTACCCAAGATTTGGCATCACTAATTTTATAGAGTCCATTATGATGTCTTCACCTATAATCGTAGTCTTTATTACATTATGAGTCCAATGGATCTTAATGCTCGCCAGTGTAGATGGATTGATTTTCTGAAGGACTATGACATTTATATATTGTATCATCTGGTAAACGCAAACATGGTAGCAGATGCATTGAGTAGGCAGGCGTTGAGTATGAGTAACTTGGAAGTTCTGTCCATTTATAAGAGGCTTTTAGCTTTGGAAGTTTAGTCATTATCTAACCATTTGGTTTGACTTGATATTTAAAATTAAGGCTATTTTTTTCTTTTGTTGAGGACCGTACTTGATTAATAGATCAATTTCAGCAACATCAGCTTGAGGATACTTGGAAGATATTCATGATCAGTTAGTAGGGGTGAGCCCCATAATGTTTTTTTGGGTTTGTATAGTATTTTGAGATTTGAGGGTCATATTTGTGTTCGTAGAGTTGGTGATCAAATTCAGTTGATTCTACATGAGCCCATAGTTCCTCTATTTTATTCATCCTAGAGTGAATAAGATGTATAGATATTTGGGGAAATTTATTGGTGGAGCGGCATACAGAGGGATATAGTTGAGTTTATGTCTCAATGTTTTAATTGTCAGTAGGTTAAGTTTGAACATCATAGTTGTTACAATGACTTCCTATTCTTGAATGGAAGTGGGAAAGGATTACTATGATTTTCATTTCTGGGTTGCCTCTAACTCCTAGTAGATACGATTAGATTTGGATTATTATTTACAGGTTGACTAAGTTTGCACACTTTATTTCGGTTCATACAGATTATAGTGCGGACATCTTGTCATCTCTTTATCTCCAGCAGGTGGTGCGATATCATGGAATACTAGTTTTATTATTTAAGACCTGTGATACTCATCCACTTATTGATTTGGAGAGTGATTCAGCGCATTATGGTTAAAGAAACCCATTTGAGCATAACATTCCATCCCTAGATAGACGGTCAGTTCTAGAGGACTATTCAGGTCCTGTAGGATATATTAAAGGATTGATTTTGGTAGTTCTTGGTATCATTATGTATCCTTGGCATAGTTTGCATATAGCAACAACTATCATTCTAGTACTCAGATGGGTGCATTTGAGGCTTTGTCTAGTAGGCAGTGTCATTCGCCTATTGGTTTGTATGATGGGTTTCTATTCCAGATTGCAAAGTACTGACCTACTTCAAGATTTCTTGGATACAGTTCGACTGATTCAAGGTAGACTTCGGGATTCTCAGAGCAGGTAGAAAAGTTATTCAGACCACCTTCGTCGTGCCTTGGATTTTAGTGTAGTGATCATATGTCCTTGCAGGTACCGCCCATGAAAGGCGTAATAAGGTTCAAAAAGAAGGAAAATCTTAGTCCACGGTATATTGGACCATTTGAGATTCTTGATCAGATTGGTAGTGTTGCTTGTAAGCTAGCTTTTCCTCTTATGTTTTTAGTTTGTATCCGATGCTTCATCTTTTTATGTTTATACGATATGTTCTTAATAAGCCATATATGCTTTGGTATGATTCAGTTAGAGTTGATGAGGGTATATTAGTTGTTGAGGAGACAGTGGTTGTTTTGGATAGAAAGGTGAGAAAAATAAGATCTTGTGAAATTCTTATGGTTAAAGTGTAGTGGAGGTATCATTCCATGAAGGATTTCACTTGGGAGATTGATAGTAATTGAGGTCTTAGTATCTACATCTATTCAAGCATTCAAGTATTGCCTTTCTTTGACTTTCGAGGATCCTAGTATTTTTAGTAGTTGATGTTGTAATGACTATTTTGGTCATTTTTATAATTCTGCATTTTCTTACATTCTAAAGCTTTCCTATATCTGCTCTAAGTCATTTGTGACTTATCTGGACTAGTGATTTGATTCCTAGGTCGTTCATTTTGTTGTTATGTACATTTCCCTATTTTAGAGCTTATAGTATTGAAATCTTTGACTTTAGTCAATATTTTCTGAAAACAAACTTGGAATCAAATTCCAACAGTTCTGTTAGATACATAATGTGGATTTTGTTCTAGTTAGACTCTTAGTTTTAGTACAAAAACTTTAAACTTGAGTTTCATCTAATTTATGTGTTTTGTGTGCTTTATGTTGACATTTTTTAGCTTGAGTGGTCATTTTGTGATTGGAGCCTCGAATTGAAAAGATGACTGTGCCATCAGTTTTGCAATGTCGAGTTTGGGTGAAGTGAGTCTTTTGTTAGGGTTCTGGACCATCCGGGCTCATTTTGGGTACCTTGTTGGAAGGTTGGTTATATTTGCAGATTTGACTTTGGTAAACATTTTTACGAAATAACCTCGGGTTGGAATTTCTTCTAAGTTGTTGACTCCGAATATCATTTCCATAAAGTTTGCATATTTAGCTTGTGCTGCTTCCAATTATATTCCAAACCTTATTTCGGGGTAGTATCCGTTCCTGTTTTTTATGTTCCATTCAATTGCTGGTGTGGTATTCATCGTGATCACTTCATATTCTTTCATGATCACGAGCTGCCTTTTTTTGTTCTTCTCTATCATGGCGATTACGACATACAACCGCGATATTCTATGCCTTGACTTCCTTTTTTTGCAATCTCAGACAATGTCTACGAAATTGCATGATGCACCTTTTTTTTACCTTTGCGATTATGAATCTTAATGCAATCTCGATGTTTCTTTCCATGACATCTCACAATCGCGAGCCTCTCTTATGCAACCACATAGAATAGTGCTCTAGCGAGTATAAATAGCTGAGAACACAAATTTTCAGCTATTGTCCATTTCTCTTAATCAAAAGCTCCTAAACCTCCATTAAAATACTTGGATCTAGCTTGTGGGTGACTTTGGAAACGTGATTTCTTTGATTCTCTATCAAGTGTTGGTAAGTTTCAACATTTATTTTCCCAAATTTCACAAAAAATATTCAATTTCAAGATATGTATTTCTTCAATTTATTTAATTGTCTCAAGCCCTTTCCTTGCACGTCTTAACTTCAAATTTTGGGTTTAGGTTCCCTAAGATGTGGGAAACATTTTGATACCCTTTTATCAAATTCTAGGTTTGCGAGCCCGTAGTCCCATTTTGAACCATATTATGACCCCAATTATTTTCATAGCTTTATGGATTGGACTTATATTAACTTCTAGATTATATTTTGATAGTTGCGTTATCATCGTAGTTTGTTTGCTCAGATTTGGTGATTTGGAGATGTTTGGGCACCTTTGATGTTGTATTTGCAAGCTTGTCTGCGGAGGACACGTAGGCTATGCTTGCTATCTTAGAATGGGTTTATATGGCAGATAGTTGTGATAAATAAACATCCTTGTGTTGGGGTTTCTTGGTTGGCACCCATGACCCTGTCTGCTCTTTAATTACGTAGGGTTGTTGCTTTTGTAGTTCTAGTAAGCCAGTGAGCTTGAGTGGTCTTTCCATTACTCTGTAACATAAAAGGTGAATTTTATGGGAAATATCCATGAGTTCTAGATATTCAACTTGGTTGGTTATGGTTGTTGTTGAATTGGTGCCTTGGCAGGACCAACAAGATTGCTATAGTATCATTGTGTTTGAACATATCATTATGTAATACTGGTTTGACACATTGGTTTCCATTGTTTTTGGCCAAGAGCCTAATGCCACCGATTTCAAAACCATGCATGGATTTATTCACCCATTTTCAGCAGCATGAGCCTAGAATGAGTAATTTTAAAATATTAACCAGTTTTGATGACAAAAGGCTAAATTTGGGTAAATTCTTATATTGAGTTATTACTATCCTTGGTTGCATCTATGATCTAGATGTTGATTCTGTCGCGTGCTTGGATTGATCATTGACATTAATTCTGATATAGACCAATTAGAGTTCTGAATACAACTTATGTTTATTCGAGTTATATTTGTATCACCTAAGATCTATTAGTTATAATATATAAGTACTATTTACTTTATTAGTTAGTTAGACATGGGTCATTCCCTCTCATAAACCTTTCCTATCTGGGCTTGTAGGTGACCAAAAGAGTGGTATAAGGGTGAGTATAGGTATTCGGGTCGAGGCCTTTCATATGGTTCTACCTGTTGGACTTACGGTTGGGGTAGAAACATATGGGTTTACTTTACCATCATTTTATCATATAATCCATACCTTTTTTTATCAGTGTTGTTTGTTGTTTGTACTCTCCTATAAGATGGGGTACTAGAAGGTTTGCATTCATCCTTGTGTGTTTTTTATTACTTACTTTTTGTTAAGATATATGATTATTTAGGATGATTAGATATTGCGGTATCCTTATACCTCGAGGGATCCTTGGTAAGTTCAAAATCATTTTACTAGTAGTATTTGACTAGACATATTCCATGGTTTATTTTCATGCCTTTATTATGATTATACTTGTTGTAGTTATCCTTCTTCACACTTACCTTACTTGAGGTTACAACTATACCACCACTTTTTTATTATTTTACCTCTTATTTGAGATATTTACTTGTCTTATCCTGCTAGCTAGTTTCTATATCTGTGATCCTTGTTTTACTTCTGTGACCTATTTGCTTCATCTATCTATTTATTTCCTTTATTTATTATGTATTCCATTCACTGTAGCCTATTAGGTGCCTATTGATTTGGTACTCATACTACATTTATGCATCTTTTGGTGCAGATCCTAGTACGAGTGGTCAACATTGATTCTTGATCGAGCCTTAGATCTACTGGTAGGTTAAAGGACCACTGTTGTGATTCAAAAATAATATTTTTATCTTTCTTATCATCTACTTCTGTTATTGTATCGACACATATGTTGTTTTTCCCTTTTCAGACATTATACTATTGTGTTAGTAGCTCTTTGTTTTTGGATAACAAGTTTTGGAATATCTTTGAATTATGATAGGCTTGTTATCACTATCCCTTATTTATATCTTATCTTCCACACTTATTTTATTACTCTTACTTATCGTACATTTTGGGTAGTTCTCCTACGATGGGATGTAGTTTCCCTCCTGACCTAAGATATCGGGTCGTGACAGGTAACTTCAAGGACATGGAAGGTAAGATATAGCAAGTACACGTACACACAATAATACCACTAGACAAGATGGTCGAAACAGGATAAAACATGGCTAGAAATTACTTATAAATAACAGTAAAGGCAGATAAACCCTCCCAAGACTCCATATGAATGGAAGATTACATACAAGGAACGTTCACCTATTGGGCATCCCATATTACTAGAGATTTCATATAGAAAACAAGTGTCGTAAAGTAACACCCAATGATGATGCAACAGTTCCTGTGTACTCTCCTTCTCCGATACCCGTATCTCATCAGACAAGACCCATGGAAGGGCTTCCCCATATCCTTTACCCCCACTATATACCAATCCTCTAGTGTATTGACCAAGAAATTGAAGGTCCATGGAGGTGCACCGATCGTGTACCAATCTCTATAAACTTTATAAACCTCACACCTTAATATCACAATGTATCGATATATATCAGTATTACCACATCATAATATCTCAGAAACTTTGTGCCACAATCCCACAATATCTTAGGAATCAGTGTCCGAACTTGGTAAGCATGATAGAGTAAGAAAAGGTTGTACTCACTATAAAAAAAGGGGCATACTCAAGTGCCATTAGTAGTGATAAATGATAGTACCCAGTGCTAGATTGTAAAGCCTGTGTTAAAATGGTAGAAAAGGAAAAAACCGGGTGCCTGACGTTCTGTCGAGTAAAAAACAAGCCCAAAACCTTTTATTTATTATTAATTATAGAAAATCCCATTTTACAAATTTTATTCCAATGGAGTTTTATTTATTAAGACATTATTTCAATGCTATAACATCTTAGAAACCGATAATAACATACCCCCAACCTCAATATAGTTTAACTCACAACTAAACTAATTGGGGCACCCGTTGTATGAATGCATAATCACAGTCAATCACTATAGCTTTCCTGCCACCCTACCCAGGCTCAGTATTTGTCTAATAGGTAAAAGCACACAACTACCAGTCTAAACCTTAGGGTAAAACCTAAAATCCAACTCGCACAACAACGTCCTATACTTCTGGAGTCACCCTACATCCATCACAAGGCCCTTACTATGTCAGAGACATCGTATTACACCAAAAGCATTCAGAAAGAGAGATCAAGTAGATGAAGATAAGAAGATTAGGTTCACGACGTTGACCTAATACTCTAACCCAAGGATGATATCTAGCAGAGTTATAGTAGTTATATCCCAGGGAGAAAGCCGAAGCCTCCCTGTTGTCCGACAAAATATAGCTATAACTTACGCGAATTATCTTGTCTATCTTGAAATTAGATTCGAACATGATCTAAACAAGAAAAATAATTATCTATATATCAATGCAGTTCTAAAGGTATAATTTATAATCAATTCACACCTAAAGAAAAATCATGTCTAAAATGGGCCTGCGGAACTCTCTAGCTAGACTTGTAAAAGAAAGTCGCCATGGGGTTCCCAGCAATACCATAAACTTATGCTTTGAAAATGATCACAATTCGAGTGAGAATTGAGCTCAAACTTTCTTAGAGAAAAAGAAGAAGAAAGTGCAAAAGTTTATAAAAAATCACAAGACATAGGACAAGGAATACATACCACAAATGGGGTAAAATAATCATCAAGGATAAATAGATCTCAAGGTGCACCAATAATCTATGACAATTAAATAGAACACAATAATTTACCAAGAACATGAAAGAGAAAACAATGGAGGAAATTCCATGGAAGAGAAGGTATTGAAAAGAAAATACTCACTACGGAGACGTAAGATCCAAGAACCAACTAAGAGACACTTTCTTACTATTGGGATATGATTTCCACTAATTTTAGGATCTTAGAGAGAAGTGTAAAGAGACGAAAATATGGTAAAAATATCTGAAATTTGAGGTGAAGGGCATATATAGGTTGGGCATAATGAAGCACAATCACTCTAAAGGAACACGACACATCAAATAGGGCTTTAGGGAATTAGCATTATTGCTCTAAAGCATTGCAATTATGCTGAATGAGAAAAATAAAAGCTAGTGATATAATGCAATAAGATCATGATTGAAAAATAGAAGCTAGTGATATAATGCAATAAGATCATGATCACACTAAAGAGATTGCAGAAAAACTAGCCTATCATACTAGAGGAGCGCAATTGAGCTAAAAGAAAGCACTGGGGTTAGTGCCATCGGTGCTAGGATGGTGAGATTATACAAAAGGATACACCTGCACAGTAGCGTGATAGTTGTGCCATAGCATGATTATGCTAAAGGATGAGATGCTCAACTTGGTACTGCAATGCACTAGAAACCAAAAACACCAAAATACGATCTCCAACCCACTACAACCTGATACGTGCAAAAAAATTATTCTAACATATCAATAATGACATTTTAAATTCAACAACATACACGTATTTATGGTAAAAGGTCATGTTGGTGAACTGTTAGAACAAAAATATATAAAATCTACCAAATATCCCTATATGAGCTCAGACGCCTCGAGAAGCAAACTAACACACTACCTAACCCAAACTCGACATTTTAGAGCTGATGTTGCAGTTAGATATCCGATCAATTTCTTCGATTAGAAAATGTGGATGAAAGTCAAACAATAAACTTATAGACAACTATTATCTCATCATACAAGATAAAATTTCTCCAAAAGATCATATACCTAAACCGAGGGTCCATCTAGAAAAAAATCCACATTCAAAAGTAATATAACTGATGGAATTTGATTATGAGCTCATCTTGTAGGAATGTTAAATAAATTCAATGATTAACTACGTTCAGGATCTAAAATAGGGACTATGATATAACTCTCAAATGAACCTACAAGGTCATAAATCACCTATGGTGGCTAACAGAATGCTCTAGAATACAAGGAAATACATAAAACACATACATCACTATAAGTTGGTCATTTCCATGTTTTTGGTATTTTCTTAAATCTCAAAGCTTTTCTTTAGCAATCCTAAGTCATTTATGACTTATAAAAGGCCGTGGTTCTGTTCCTAGGTTGTTTTTTAATGGTTATTATCTGTTTTCCTATTTTAAAAACTTAACTTTTGATAGTGTTAACTTCGGTCAAAATTCTTTGAAAATGAACTCATAATCAAATTTTGACAGTTTTGTTGGCTCTGTAACATGGATTATGGTCTATATAGATTTTTTTTTGTGTATGAAAGCCTTTGTTGCAATTCTATCTCAATTTGCACATTTTTTTGTGTTTTGGGAGTTCAAAATTTTGACTTTGATGACTAAGCCTAGGATTGAAAATATTACTATGCCAGTAGCTCCAAAACGTTGATTTATGTTTGATGAAGTGTTGTTTATTTCCAGGTGTTTAGGTTTTATTTTGAGTGTTTGTTTGAAACTTTTGATTATCCATAAAGGTTGTTTTGGTCATATCTCATCAAAAACAATCTCCAACGCAAAATTTCTTTTATTTTATTAATGTTGTGATATCGTTTATACTAAAAAAATATATGCATTGCATATATAGGGTTCTGAATGAGTTCTAAAATTCCATTTGATGTTTTTCATGTTTGCTGTCACAAACATACAGGCCTCCGTACTGGTCATTCTGAAAAATTTTCAAATGGGTTATTTAGATGCTTCTCGGTCTTTTACTTTGACCTAAACCTTTATATAAGTTTGGAAAGTTATTTTCTACCATTTTTAGGTTCTAAGGCCCTCTGTAAACCTCTTCTAAGTGATTTTAATCCTTGGGGTAAGTCTTTTTCAAATTTCATAGTTTTCATGAAAATTTTACCCATTTCACTTATTGATTTCTTCTTTCTTGAGATGGGATTTAGTATTTGATCTTGAAAATCATTGGGGTTTTTTTTATCTTCATCTTTCAAACAATTTTTGGTATGTTTTACATTCTATTTCATGAAATTCCTTCATTGAACTTACAAAATTTCCCCAAACTTTTTCTTCTCTTTTTGGGTGATTGAGATTTCATTTCTTCTTCTTTTGAGATAAAACTTTTGTGGTTTTACTTAAAGATAAAGTTTTAAAGATTTTCTGTCTTTTGGAATTTTACTTGTAGACCAAATTTTGAAGATTTTCTCTCTTTGAGTTTTGCTTGGGGACCATTTGAAGAATGCTTGGGTAAGATAAAAACTTATTTTTATTCTAAATTATTGACATTAAATTTATTTCTTCCATATTTTCTCCATTAGTTATTTATTTTAAAGGACCTGAAGTTGGGAATTATTTCTTATCAACTTTTCTTCAATTATTGTTAAGGTTTCATTCTAATTTCATTGAATTTCATACCTAAATTGGAAAATTTCTTCAACCTTGTTCTTCACTTTATTGGTTAATTCTAGATAGTTCTTTGCTCCTTTTGAGTCCAAATTTTGGATATAAGTTTCACTATGATATGGGAAATATTTTGGTATCTTTTATTTTAAATTTCAAGTTCGTGAGCCCGTAAGCCCATTTTGACACATATTTAGACCCTAGCTATTTTCATATATTTATGGGTATCTTTGGACTCTTATTAGCACATTGATCATTATTTTTTTAGTTGCATGATTATTGGAGCTTGGTTGCACATTTTTTTAGATCTAGTCCAGTTTGGGATACCTTCCATATAGTATTTATGAGCAATTCATTGGATTACAGGTAAGCTATTCTTAAGATCTTAGAATGAGATTATATGTAGATAATTGTGATAAATATACATACTTGGGCTGGAATTTGTGGGTTATACCCCATGACCCTGTCTACTTTTTTAGTCTGCCTCTTGATTACCTATTGTTGTTGTGATTGCAATTATAGATACTCTGTGACCCCGAGTGGTTTCTCTATGAATATGGAACATATATGGTGGGTTTTATATCTATAAGTCTTAGATATTTTACATGGTTAGATATGCTAGCTATTGTATTCGTGACTTAGCAGCGCTAGAAGTACTTGTGATATCAATGTGTTTGAGCATATCATCACGTAAAACTGATTCTAATGTAATATTTTTTACTATTCTGATCAAGAGCCTAACATTACTACTTTTAAAACTCATCATGGCTTCATTAGCCTTTTTTTATTAGTATAAGCCTAAAATGAGTAATATTTTAATTCATTAACCAGTTTTGATTATAACAGGCTTAGTAATGAGATTAATCCCTATGTTGAGTTATTACTAGACTTGGTCACAGACACGACTAAATGTTTATTCTATTTCGGGTTTAGTCTCAGTTGCGAATGGACTCAATCGTTAACATTGATTCTAATATTGACCAGTTAGATATCCAAATAAAAATAATGTTTAGTAAAGTTATATTTATTCTTGAGACCTATTATTTATGTTTTGTAATTAAAATTTACTTTATGATTTAGTTGTACTTAGGTTGCAGCCTCCCATGGACCCAACCACTTTAGGTTAGCAGGAAACCGAAAGAGGGGTATATAGGGCAATAGAGATATAAGGACCGAGGCCTTCCATGTGGTTCTACCTTTTAGAATTAAGGGTTGGGATAGAAGCATATGGGTTTGCTTTACTATTATTTCATCATATCGTGCATACTTTATTTTCCTATGTTGTTTGTTGTTTGTACTCTCCAATATGATGGGTTTCTAGAGAATTTGTATTTATCCTTCTGTGTTTATTTACTTATATACTGAATTACTATTGATATATAAGATTATTAAGAGATAATATCCTATACGATCCTAGGTACGTTCTGTCATTGGGGTTTTAAGTGGTATTTGGATGCATTTATTTTATGTCTTCTTTTCACATCTCTCTTTGTGATTATACTTGTTATATTTAGGCTTCTTCACATTTCCTTTAATTGACGTTACTGGTATACCACCATTTTTATTATTTATTGTATCTCTTTTTAGTTCGGCATGGATTTAGGTGTGTTCCTCCACTTGTTTACATGAACTACCTATTCATAGCTAGTATCTAGGGTATATTTCTTTCCTTTATCATGTTATCTAGCCTGTTGTGTCTATGAATCCATATTTGACATATGTGACCTATTTGTTCTATCTATCTATTTACTGATCTTATTTCTTATATACTTCCAGGAGGTATAGCCTACTGGGTACCCATTTCTTTTGGTACTTATACTATACTTCTACATCTTGTTAGTGCAGATCCTAATATGAGTGGTTTGTGTTGACTTTTAATCAATCCTTGAATCTATTACTGAGGTAGAGGGTATCTCCTACCCTTCTTATCACTATATAGTTCTATTGTTATTTCTGAGATAAACTTGTATTTTATTACAAATATTATACTATTGTATTAGTGGAACATGTATTTGGATATCAGGTTTTGGGGTTGTTATTTACTTATTATAGACTTTTGTTCATCCCTATACCTTATTTATATCCTATCTTCCACACTTAGTTTACTATATTTACTTTTTATAATTGTTGGGTGGTTGTCCTATAGTGGGATGTAGGTACCCTTATAACCTAAGAAACTAGGTCATGACAAATTGGTATCAGAGATTTAGGTTCGTTGGTATCCTATATGCATGATCTAGTGTCTAGTAGAGTCTTGTGGATTGGGTATGATGATGTTTGTATCCTATCTTTAAGAATCTATAGTGACATCTTTAGGAAATCCATCTCTTCTTTACTTTCATATCAAGTGTGCGTCCTAGTTGGTCTCTTGAAATCTTTATTTTTCTTATTCACTCTTCCATTAATTACATGCCTACAATATTTGGAAGTAGCAGGAAATGGGAGACATATGATATACCAAAGCCTCATCTGGGAGACACAATTGAGGCTGATTTTGAGGTAGAGGATATTCTTATGTTTTGACATCCTCTAGAGCTTTTATGCCTGTTAGAGCTTTTGTGGTTCAGCCCTAGGCTATCCGTTCAGTAGCAACTTAGTGTCCAAAAATCATCTTATGTTTCACCTAATCCAGTACCAATGGGTTTTATTCCTATACTAGTTCTTCAAGAGGTATTTATTGGGTTATTGATATTAATAAGAGGTGTACAACAGATAAGGGTTTCACCCGTTATTGGGAGTACTGCTAGGGAGAGGTGTGAGTTCAGGCGTCTGTAGCATGATTTTTTTTCTGTTGTTGAGTATGAGTATGGGTTCCATGAGTTTGGTAGTACCTCTATGGTTTTTCTTTATGAGTATAAGAGGACTAATATTTTGATGGATGGATTGATTTTCCCCTTTGTTTAGTACTTGCACCTTTGGTATCTGTTATTTATTTTTTTCTTAGGTTACTAGCTGTGCGAGATTAATTGAGCATTTATGTCAGGAGGCATATGGAAGAGGTTTGAAGGGGTCCTAACTTGTGAGTTGTTTTGGTGATATTAGGTTAGGAGCTAGGGGTCGTCCTATTAGATCGATTTAAACAGCTCTACTAACTGTAGATGGGGATCCAATTAGTTTTTTTGTAAAGAGTTTTGGTGCATATTTTGAGTGGTTCTTCTCCGAGAGTAGTAGGTCATAGTGTCTATATAGGTTTATCTATATTGTTTTATTGGGTTAGACCATATGGTTCGTGTTAGGTATTTGGGGGCTATGGGTCACATTATTATAGATTGCACACAGAGAGGGGTTGGTTCTGAGTGTTTTTTAGGCCTTGAGGTTTCGTCGTTAGTGTCAGCTCTTAGGATTATGATTAACATATGACACCCCAGATCATTATAGTAGGGATTGACCTCAAGGTTTGTTGTTCTATGAGTATAAAATTCCTGACCATTTTTCCATAGAATGCCCACAGTGTAGAGTGGTTAATCTATCGACCTATTTCAATCAAAGTCCTCATGATGCCCTATTTTCTACAACCTCTTGCTTTATTTTTAGGTCGTTGTTGGACAACCTTGTCTTTATTTGTCTTCTTTATTTGGTGCTTATCTCTGTCTGTTATTTGTTGGTTATGGAGTTTATGTGCCCTTATTTTGTTTTTATGCTTACATACTCCTCTATTTTTGCTCATTGTTGTTTTCTCTATGATAATTGCAGTTGAGATGTTATAGATGTTGTTATATTTTCTACCCTAGTACTTCTCTTATAGTATTGTATTATGTTTTTAGATCCTATTGGTAGTTGTTGAGGAATTTGATTTATGGACAGTAATATTTTTATAGATAGGTTGACCATAGAGCTATCCTATATATCTCCATTCCTAGACTATTGCATTGGATTCGTTCTTTGATTTTTTTCTTAATATTTTTCTGGTTTCATGAAGGGGTTCTTTAGCCATGCACATTTTGGGAGACTTACCTACTTTTTTGGGCTAGAAGATTTGTTCTATGAGATTGTTAGGCTCATTTAAATTTTACCCGTATGTTAGCCTTGATGCCTTGTCCCTTGAATGTTTTTGGTGTCCCATGAGTTGTAGTTGAGTATAGTGACCTTTCATTTGAGAGGCAGTTTGATTCATGGGTTATTGAGAGTATTCTTGACATTTGGACCCATGCTTTTCCCTTCTTTCTATCTGACCTTCATCATATTAAGAGGATTTGAGGTTTAGTTTGGGGTGCTTGGAGTTTTTATTATAGATCTATTCTGGTGTTATTTCATGTAGATAATTCTATAGTAGTGAATTAATGGTGTAGATCCTAGAGTTGTTTTTGATGTATTTTGAGGTTTTAGTGAATCTGAGTCATCCCTCATATGGTTGGCAATGATTCAGTTGTCGATTGGGGTTAGCCTCTTTAATTTTCTTGTGTATGGATTTACATTTCCAGTTTATGCTTGAATATTGTTTGGATATTTAGTAGAGACCTTCTATATGCCTAATTTTGGTTCATTAAAGTAGCAACCAAAGGAAGTGTGGTAAGTATTTGTAAGGTATAGGAATGGTATGGGTTTGTTTGAATTGGCTTCTCCCTTCAAGGTCCATGAAATGGTATGTTTGATTATGTGGATTTGGCATCTTATAATGGTTATTCCTTTACTTGTGTGGTATCTTTCTTTCCTACATGTGATATGCTCTTTACTTTATGGATTAGATAAAAGTGGGGTAATTCAGTTGGCTCTGTGTGGTGTTGTTGTTTCTCTGATTTAGGTATTTGCTCACTTAGATGGGGATTAGTATTTGTGGCATCTTTGGTTTGAGATAATGGCGAGAGTTAGTATCAACATCTCATTTGGGTTTTAACCACTTTTCTATTGTGATATCCCATAGTTTATTTTGGAATAGTTCGGTCTTTGTTCTTGGATATGAGGTGGATATAGGTTAGCATAAGGGTTCCTATACCTTAGCCTATCTTTCTTAGAACCCTATCCATGAACCTATTAATTGGTTGCTTTGGATGTACCCTTCCTATTGCATATAGATTAATGTATTGAGGATGAGGTGAGTGATGAAGAACTTTATTTGAGAGCCTATTGTACAACTTGTGGGAAACTCCTACGGGTTGTAAGTCGACTCACCTAGGGAGGCTTATACTTGAGCTATGACGGGAGACTATTATTTACATATTCCATATATATGAGGATTTTGTTTGATGTTCATTGAAGTTTATAGAGTGTTGTTTCATCGATATTGACTTATATCAGTTTCTGTAGAAGGTTTGCTATTGCTTTCCAAGGATGTGTTGTTTTGGTTGTTATTAATTTATTGGTGGATTGCTTGTTTTGATGGTTATTTAACTAGTAGAGTTGGTTTGTTACTTCTACTTTTTTTGTTGTATTATGATTTGGTAAGTGGTTCCTTCTGCCTTCGTGAGTTGGGTTGATTTCATGTAATGTTCCTGAATATTGCATCAAACCTTAGATTTATTTGTAGTTGTTTATTTGATTGAGGTCTTGCTTTGGATCATGGTTGAGTTGTAGTAGTAGGGTGACAAAATTATTCTCTTGCAGGCTTGTTTTAGGTTATGATGGTTGTTGGAGTATTTAAGTTTTAGTGGTCTAGAATTGTTGTTGTGAGAATTTATGTGTTTAATCTAGGTATATTATGTTGGTTTTGAGTTTGGACTGCTCGTGGTGAGTCGGTTGGTGATTTCTAGTTTTGGTTCTAGGTTGGGGTGATAAGTGATTTGGTTCCTAGTTCAGGTTCCTATTGGGTATTTATCTTGTTTCTTCTTCGATTGGCATCGTGAGATAATTTCATCTTTGTGTGGGAGTTTTGACCATTTTAGTTTGGTGATTTTGAGATTCTGGCATTTGAGGTTCTATGGGGTGTTCCCTTTATCTCAGGAGCCTCTTAATTGGCCGAGCAGGTCTCGTGTGGTATGTGTTTTCCTTTATCATAGCTTGAGGCCTTTGTTTCCCTCATTTCATCAGGATTTTAGTGACAAAAGTCTTTTTATTAGTGGATGTTGTAATGACTGTTCAATCATTTTTGCCTTTCTTGTATCTTAGAACTTTTCTGTAGTGTCCCTAAGTCATTTATGACTTATGGGGACTGGTGGTTTGGTTCCTGGGTTGTTAATTTGGTTGTTATGTTCATTTTCCAATTCTAAAACTGTAACTTTTGATATCATTAACTCCGGTCAACTTTCCTTAAATACGAATTGGAATCGAATTCTGACAGTTTTGTTATCTCTAGAACATAGATTTTGGTCTAGACAGACTATTGGTTTGTTTCTAAAAGCCTTCGCTGCAATTATATGTCATTTTGCATGTTTTATGTATTTTGGGAGTTCAAATGTTTGACTTCTGTTGACTTTGATGATGGGAACCTCGGATTGAAAATCTGAGTTCTCCATCAGCTCCCGAATGTTGAGTTTAGGTTATATGTAGTGTACATTTGGTTCCTCGGTGTGTAAGTCTCATTTTGAGTGTCCTGTTGTAACTTCTTATTATCCATAAATGTTGTTTTTGCTATATCTCAGCAAACACAACATTCAATGCCAATTTATTCGAATCCATTGAGTTCGTAATATCATTTACACTCAAAAACATATATGAATTGCATATATGGGCTTCCAATTGAGTTGTGATAGTCCATAAAATTTTTTTCTTGTTAGCTGTCACGAATGTACGAGCCTCTATCCGGGCCATTTCAAAAAAATTCATATAGGTTATTTAGTGGTTTTGGGTATTTTTACTTTGTCCCAACCCTTATATCAGTTTTGAAAGTTATTTTCTACCATTTTTAAGTTCCAAAATAGGTCTAAAAATCTTAAAAGTGATTTTGATCTTTGGGGTAAGTCTTCATCAAATTTCTTAGTTTCCATGGAAATTTCACCCATTTCATTACTTATTGATTTCTCCTTAAATTCTTTAGGTAAGATTTATTGCTTGATCTTGAAAATTTTTGGGTTTGTCATCTTCACCTTTCAAGCAATATTTGGTAAGTGTTACTTCTATATCATGAAATTCTTTATTAAATTCAAAAAATTTCCCTAAAAATTTTCCTCTACTTTTGGGCGTTTGAGCTTTTATTTCTCCTTATTTTGTGCTCAAACTTTTGGGGTTTTAATTCAAGAAAGTTTTTAAGATTTTCTCTATTTGGGGTTTTACATGGAGACAAAGTTTTGAAGATTCTTCCTTTGGGTTTTACTTGGGGACCAAGTTTTAAAGATTCAAGGCTTAGGTAATATCAATAAAACCTATTTCTATAATAAATTCTTGATATTGAATTTATTTCTTCCATCCTTTTTCCATTATTTTTTAAAGTATTTGAAGTTGGAAAATTTTTTCTTATCATGTTTTCTTCGATTATTGGTGAGATTTCATTCTAGTTTCACTAAATTTTATACCTAAATTCCCAAATTTCTTCAACCTTGTTCTTCCCTTTATTGACTGATTCTAGCTAGTTCTTAGCTTCATTTGAGCCTAAATTTGGGATATAAGTTACCTACAATGTGGGAACATTTCTATATCATTTTTTTGACATTTCGGGTTCGCAGGCTAGTAAGCCCATGTTTACCCATATTTTTACCCTGACTATTTTCATAGCTTTATGAGTATCATTGGACTCATATTAACACATAGATCATTATTTTGATAGTTGAATGATTGTGGGAGATAGTCTGCACATTTTTAGAGATTTAGACCGATCTAGGATACCTTCTATATAGTATTTGTGAGCGCTTTATCTGATGAAAGGTAGGTTATGCTTACAATCTTAGATAGGTCTTATATGTGAGATAATTGTGATAAATATAAATCCTTGGGTTGTATTTCTAGGTTGGCACCCATGACCCTGTCTTCTTTTTTAGTCCGCTTCCTGACTATGTATTGTTGTTGTAATTGCAATTTTAGGTACCCCGTGACCTAGTGATCTTGTCATGACACTGAAACATAGATGGTGGTTTTTATAGGAAATATCCATGAGTCCTAGATATTCGACTTAGTTGGTTATGATTTATTTGAATTCGTTCCTTGGCAAGGCCGACAAGAATTTTTGTGATATCATTTTTCTTGAGCATATGATCATGTCAAACTAGTTTCGATGCATTAGTTTCCACTATTTTATCCAAGAGCCTAATGTCACCGCTTTTGAAACCCTGCATGTCTTTATAAGCTCATTTTCAGTATTATATGCCTAAAATGAGTAAATTTTAATTGATTAACAAGTTTTGATGATAAAAGGCTTAATAATGAGTTTAATCCCTATGTTGAGTTATTGCTAGACATGGTGACTGCCATGAGCTAGATGTTGATGCTATTTTGGATATAGTCTCTATTGCGACTGGACTCGGTCATTGTCATTGATTTTGATATAGACCAGTTAGAGATCTAATTACAAGTTATGTTTTTTCAAGTTATATGTATATCACATGAGACCTGTTATTTATGTTATTTAATTACTGCAGTTAGTTCAATGTATGTCACAGCCTCCCATAGACCATTTTGATCTGGGCTCCTGGGTGAGCACAAGAGGTGTATACGTGGAAGTTGAGGTATAAGGCTTAAGGTATTCCATTTGGTTCTACCATTCAAACTCGCGGGTTGAATAGGAGCGTACATGTTTGCTTTACGATCATGCATACCTTGTTTTTATATGTTGTTTTCCATTTTTAATCTTTTGTAGGATGGCATAATCGAGGGTTTGCATTCATCCTTTTGTGCTTATTTACTTAACTACTTTTATTTACTGTTGAGATATATGAATTTTGGCAGATTATATCCTACGAAATCCTTGGTACGTTCTACCGTTGGTATTGTAAGTGGTATTTGGCTGGGCTTATTTCATTTCTTCCTTTCATACCACTTTTTGTAATTATAGTTATCGTAGTTATCCTTATTTACACTTTCTTTAATTGACGTTACTGGTATACCAACCCATATGTTATTTATTGTATCTCTTATAAGTTGGTCATGGATTCAGATGCGTTCTTCTACTTTTCTTTCTTGAATCTTCCTTTTCATATCTAGTATCTAGGGTATATTACTTGCCGCTATCTTGTTATCTAGCCTTTTGTTTTTGTGAGTCCTTGTTTTGAATTTTGTGACCTTTTTCTTTATTTTTTTAACGGCTTCTATTTCTTTTACATTCCTAGTCAGTATAGCCTACTGGGTACCTGTTTCTTTTGGTACTCATACTAAACTTCTGCATCTTTTTTGGTACACATCCTAGTATGAGTGGTTTGAATTGAATTTTGGTAGAGCCTTGATTCTGTTGCTGAGGTAGAGGATCGCTCCTGGCATCTGGAGCTGCTCTTTTACTCTTCTTATCACTATCTAGTTTTGTTTTTATTTCCAGGACACACTTGTATTTTATTCCAGACATTGTATAGTCTTATTTGTGGCTTATTATTTGGATATCAGGTTTGGAGGGGGGGGGGTTTATTGACTTATTATAGACTTACAGATCATCCCTATCCCTTATTAATATCTTATCTTCCACACTTAGTTTATTACTCTTATTTTTGGTACTTGTTGGGTGGTGTTCATATGGTGGGATGTAAGTGAACTCTTGACCAAATAAATTGGGTTGTGAAAATAAGGGATTTTACAACATCTACTACTAAAAAGGACTCTCATCCTCAAAAGTTAAGGAGAAAAGGAAAAGGAAGGTACCTGAAGACTCGAATAACTATGGATACTACGTCTGCATTTCACTTTTGACCTTCTAGGTGGCCTCATTGACCTGAAGGTGTCTCCACTAGACCTTATCCATAGGTATCGCTTTGGACCTCAACCTTATATCTCAGGATAACATAGCTAACGGCTCGTCAACAAATGACATACTCTCACCAACTGCACTGAACCCAACAAAACATATATGACTCATGCGAAAAATAACACTATAGCATCAAAATATTAAATACATGATGGATGGATGAGAACATAGGAAAAAATATAACCAATAAGAAACATCACTGACCCTTTCATGAGTATCAAATGGCCCAATATACATGGGAAAAATCTTTCCCTATCTTCCTAATCTCATAAAACCATGCATTAGAGACACTCGCAAAATACCCGATCACCCATGCTAAACTCCAAGGCATGAAGTCAACGATCTGGATAACTCTTCTACCTACTCTATGCTTCTCGCAACCTATCTTGAAACATACAAACCTGTCTAATAGAATCACGGATATAAACTATACCATGAACTCTGGCCTTGAAACCATCAAATCACCGTATATGCAACCTACATTGCGTACCATGTAATTCCTCAAAGGTTCCATCTGAATGTTTGAGTGGTAGCTTTTATTATACATGAACTCTAATAAGGCCACATGATGGTCATATGAATGCCCAAAATCTAATACACAGTCCCTCAACATGTCCTCCAAGACCTAAATAATCATCTCGGACTGGTCGTCTCTCTTTGGGTGAAATGTTGTTCTAGGCTAAACCTCAGTACCCATCTCTTGCTAAATAGTCCTCTAGAATTGGTAATTGAAATGAGTGCCACAATATGAGCTAATAGTTACGGAACCCTGTGTAACTATGCCACCTCTAAAGTATATTGTTAATCTAATCTCTTCGGTATGAACAATGAATGAAGTTGGAATGCCATGCGTTGACTTAGTCAACCATTTAACAAAAAAGTAAATGAATTCATTTCCTTTAGAAGTGTATTGCAATCTCGATATAAAGTCTATAGTCACTCACTCCCACTTCCATGTAAGAATACAGAGTCTTTACATCAAAACACCAATCCTCTGGTTCTCAAACTTAACCTTCTATCATTTCAAGCACCGAGAAATAAACTCCATGATATCCTTTTCAGTCCACTACACCAATACAACTGCCTGAAGTCCTAGTAAATCTTAGCTGTACCTGAGTGAATAGAACATCTTAAGTTTTTAACCTTACACAAAATCAACAAAAAATAAACCACCAACCTGTGACATACAAACACAATCATCACATCTCAACACTATATTTGAATCATCGTGGCCTTTCTATCCTCACCATGAAATACCAAGTAACAAAGAGTACTCAGTTGTTAATCCTCAAACTCATGCTGCCTAATCTAATCAAGTAAAGAATATCAGGCTTCAAAAAAGTCCAAAACCCTTGTAGAGTCTGATATATTCATTAGGCTAAAAATCTATCCTAAACTGACAATAATGCCAAACTACCAATATCGACTATCTTCCTATTCAAGGCCTATGCTTTAACTTTTTTCCTTGCCAAGATGATATAAAATAGTGAGAGCATAGTCATTCAGTATATCAATCCATCTTTGATTCCTTGAATTGAGCTCCTATTAGCACATAATTTACTAAACACTATTATGGTTTTGTATATATCTCAGAATGAATGACATATAGGTAGTTCCTTTAGATCATGAGTGTGAAAACTTTCATTTCCAACTCCAAGTAATGAGTGGGGTAGTTACGCTCATGAACCTGTAGCTACCTCAAAGAATTTAAAATAACACAACCCTGCTGCATTATAGCACATCCCCAAACCAACACCCAATGCATCAATAATACATAACAAAGCTA
The DNA here is from genome assembly GCA_039654485.1 of Withania somnifera. Taxonomy (NCBI): domain Eukaryota; kingdom Viridiplantae; phylum Streptophyta; class Magnoliopsida; order Solanales; family Solanaceae; genus Withania; species Withania somnifera. The sequence continues at coordinate 33,588 of JBDJHY010131798.1, forward strand.
GCCCTCTATTGGCAATGTCAGAACTACCACTAAAGTCAATAAGACCTTAAGCCTAATAAAACTGACATTGCACTCCTCCAACCCCTGGAAAAGAATATCCTTCCTAGTAAGTTTAATCAACAACACTTCTATTGATAAAAACCTTTAACAAACCGCTTTTGGTACCATGCTAATGTA
>JBDJHY010131799.1:0-23488 GCA_039654485.1 Withania somnifera
AATATGGTTCGATAGTGTTATTAAAAATTCAACAACTAAAAGGAATTTCGTCCGTGAAAGTCAAGGCATAGGTAATACATGAAGGCTCAAAGAAGTGAGTGCGTATCAGAATCGCAGACTCCTCATCACGGTGCAAGTAGCCTACAAACTGGGCGATGCATCCAATCATGTTTTCCACCAGAGCCATCCTAGGCTCTGGCTACGAGCAACTCAACAATCAAAGACATCAAAGCACAACCACTACCAAAACCAAACCAACTAGACCCAAACACTCTAAAGTATGGAAACAACAATTAGGGTATAATACTCGAAAAAAATATTGAGAAAACGATCGAAGGCAGTGAGTGGTAAAGGTACAACTGATTGGTAATATCACAATATGCAAGATCTCAATACGGCTGGTATCAACTGTCTAACCACATCTCTAATGACAATAATTATTGCTTGCAAAGTAAGCCATATCCGAATCCAGAGTTCTTAGGCTAACCAACCCACACAGACAAATTGGAGGACCCTTCTAAACCAGGGCATCTGAATCACAAAAAATGCGAGCACTCAGCTAAACTCTGCCATTCCTTCCAGGTTACTAACAAACTCGAAAATTATGACTACAACCTCTAACCACAACCATTTCACTGTGATAACTCCTATGACTAGCTCAATTATGTACAAGATAAAAGTCGAGTATCCAAGACAAATATCGCTGCTAAACAAAAAAGGAACCTGAACTCCCACTATCCAGAACTCATGAAATTGAGGGACTTGTGACTTCCAAATAGGAGGTATAACCATACTACTAAAATCACAACAAAATATTGACCAACTACTAAAGAACAACATCAAAAATAGAGAAACCAAATTTACTGTTAATTTAACATAAAATATCTTAGTTAACAAATCCAGAATGATTGCCAACTTCTCACTAGCATCATTAAAGAAAAACAATTAACAACCTTTCCATAGAAAAAAATAAGGCCGTGTAGTAATATCAATCTGACTGGAACCATAAGAATGTCACTCAGCACCTATAAAGAAGCCTCTAAGGCTCCACACATCCAATCTAACACAAAAGGAACATTATAATCTACTAGAATAACTATAAACCCACAATCACAGAAATGTATCTCTTGAAAATTTGTTTGAGACGCATAAGCGAAGCAAGGGAGAAACAATTTTAGGTCCAACCTGAGAGAAAAGAAACCACCCACTAGCAACTAGTCTAGAATAAAAAGAAAGAGCACATAGAGAGGGGACATTTCATCTCACAAGGGCTATGGACTCTGGAACCCGAGGAGCTACCTCTAAAATAGAGAGCAGAGCAAGCTACAACCAATGATCATGGAATAACTTGAGGTAGAAAGAATTACCACAGCGAAACTAGGCACCTATTCTCATGAATAGGAAGAACATAGAAAATGCAAATCTAAGTACCACTAAGGAACTAGCCTCCTGGCCTGAAAACAAGACATAACTCAATCGTTGAGCGCCTAAACTTCCCTAACACTCTTTTAGGTTACGTTGAGAATGGATAAGGTCACGATCATTGAATAATAATCTAGAAAAAATTAGAGAGGAGGCTAATCAGCATAGGATCGATACATCACCAAAACTGACAAACAATGGAAAGAACTAACTCGAATCAACTTAGCCACTTATGTCTAACTAACCAACAACATCCACTAGAAAAATATGAAATCACACTAAGACCCACCACTAAAAAACTCCCCCTCACATATGGGGAACAATAAGAAAAAAATCAGTCACTCAGGGAAACTGTGATACAAGAGTACATAAACACCGATTGAGATAAAACAAAACTTAGTTAGCCATTTAAGGATCTCAACCAATAAGCAACTAAAACATATCATGCATAATGACGCAAAAATCTTTGGGGCTAAAAGACAATGCCCAACCCATCAAATAAAATGCACAAACTAGACACCACTAAGAAAATACACAACCAGGGATCGCGAACAAACATGGTCTAAAAGAGATGCAAAAATCTAAACATGCTACACATTATAAACAAGAATAAAACCACTCAAAATAGAATAAAAAATCTAAGTAGGGAAATAAACTAGAATTGTAACAAAAGTAGAGTTTGAAAATAGCTCACCCAAAACACCCTGCACCATATCACAAACTAGAGAATGAGAAACCACTAGGAAAACCTACTGACCAACTTGACTAAGACATCCACAACCGAGGAACTCCCTGTCCCAGTAACCAACCCCTTAAAAAAAAAACACGGACCACTAAAGTTACCAACCATTCAAACTAATTATTGAGGTGAGGATGCAACCATTATGGATTGAATGGTTCTGCAACAAGGGCACTCTCTAGCATAATGTCCCACAACCTTAAACTCAAACAACCCCAACTGGCTATGCCCATGGCCCTACGAACCATAATACACTCCACTAGTAGCCTGGTTACCCTGACTACTATTGACTTATTATAAGGAAGCCTAAACTTGTCTTGATTATTCTGTCAAGTACAACACCTGGCATACCACCTCCCATAAGATCGAGAAACATTATAACCACTCTAATGGTACTGACTGCTCTGACTACCCCTAATTTATTGTCCGATTGAGTTAAGATCTGAACAAGATGACCAGAATAACCTAGATAGATACATTGTTATTGATGAAGTCTCTGGTTATCATACCATCCACATGCTGAATGGGTAGCACTGAAAGCACATTGGGAACTCAAAGGAAAAATCAGATGAACTTGGCCTGAACTCTCGCTACTCAACCCAAGCTGTTGTGACAATAGGTCCATGGGAAGGGAAAAATCCATAGCCTCATGCATATGAAGCAATACCCGGGGATTTTTACCCCTATGATCCCTAGATGAAACATTACCAACCCTTTCCCTATAGTCCAAGTCCATCAACTATATGAAAATCTATCTGAGTGTATGCCCTGCTTCGAAAAAGTTCCTTATCGCCACACAAAGTGGAAAAACCAATCCCTTGACGATGTCTAACACCCATTATTATCTTGTGGCATAAAGTGCAGGGTACATCTGACCACCTTGTTAAACACAACTACATATTTTCTAATAGTCATAGATCCCTGATGAAAGATAACAAACTTATCGCCCTCTAATACTTCCCTTGATGAACCTACTACTATCTCTATTTGAGCTCTATTGCTCTGCAAAACTGGTACAACAGTAACTCTTACTGGAGCCTGAATGACTCACAAGCTTTATGGATGGTAATATAGTCTCCTGAAACTTGATCCAGACTCTCTAAACCCTAGGAATACACACAGGGAAATCACTAGTGCCACCGAGGGCCTTTTTTTAGTTATTTGAAAAGTGTGAAGTCAAATGAGATTGTAAGGAACCTGATGATAATATAACGCATGCAAGGGAAAAAAAGTGAAGGTCTATCCTAAAGAGTGCCATGTAGCCTCCTGAATATAGGATATAAGCATCTATATACCAATCTTCGGGACTTTATCATACAATTTCTCCTAAAACCATAGACATTGATGAAGATAGAGCTTTGATACCACTCCTTTTTTACCCGAAAATTGAGTTTTGATGGTTTCTACCTCTAACCTGTAGACAATACTAACATTTTACTAGAGCATGGAGTGATAGGCTAGTACCAAGTGTCAAAGATAAAAAGAAAGGAGATGAACAAGAAAAAGCAAAAGAAGGATATAAAATATATATAACCAAAAGTAAATCCCCTAGAATCTGGTATCGTGGTTGTAAACCATCTACATACAGAATAGTACAAAATACAACCTACAATAGGAAAACCTACATGACATCTATCTTGGATCAAAACTAGGAAACTCTTTGACAGAAGGAGAACTGGTTAGCGAAAACACCAAATCCTCACCGAATTTCAAAAAAATGCTCTGGTTTATCCCTTACAAGCATGTCCTCTCTTATGACTCATACTAGGGCTTGCATCACAATAAAATAAGAAGTTTAACATGTGTAGAAAATAACAAGGACCCAATATACATCATATACTGACAAGGAAATTTGTAAAAATGAGTAAGGTAAAGATCAAACATAAGAAAATAGGGTAATAACACATAATAAATAGACAGGGAAGGGATAATAATAGTAATAATGAAGAAGTATGGTGAAAGGTCATCTATCAGGATGTGAATATAGTAGATCTAAGTCACAGAAAAGTCGTGAATAAAGCGATACATACTTGGCGGTCCAACGTAACCACCACAAGGAAGAACCATAGAATAGAATACAATACAAATAATAAAGTAATCTACCAGTAAGTAAACGAGGAAAGTAACCACAATAATTATATCTCAAAATAAAACATACTAACAAATAGGTAATTCGATGGAACTCTCCTTGTAAACCCAAAGAGTACAATTAGTCACGAAGAATACAATGCAAAGAGGTGCTACATAAAGTAAATAGTGCTTGTACGCACCCTCCGAGACACATAGCCATAGAAATAAGGAACCACGTGATACCTCTCTGTATACAATTACTCCATTTGTATACCCACCCTCAAACTATGCAACATACCTGGCATAGCAACCTGGGTTAGAAGGTCCATGGAGGGATTCGATCCCATAGAAAAAATCCTCATAGAATGTTAATTAGGGCATAGTGATCAGGGAAAAAATGTCAAATTCAGGATCAAACTGTATATTATATCTTAGTGGAAAATTCAATTCCAACCATTTAGGTAAAAACAAAATCATAGTAAAACCAAACTTTTTCCATATAGGAAATGTCCAGAAATCACTGCGAGAATAGTATCAATTGTGTGAGAGAATAGCTCCATACTGCTCAAGAGCACAGTTGGAGAAGATATAAATATAATAGTTACGAAATCACTTTTTGATTATCATTCTTCCACAAACTCAGTTACTTTTTAAAACCTCAATGCATGCCAAAACAAAAAAATAGTAGTCTAGATTGGTTGTAAAGTCACCAGCTAAAACTAGGGTATAGCTACTAAAATCTAATCACTAGTGTAATCCCCTCCCCAACCTCAACTATGTTCCAGAGATAGCGTGAAAAAATGGGAAAGGTCCTAGTATCCCTAGGGTATATAAAAACTGAAAAGGCTAGTAAGATAGGATGTTGGATAATATGATAACACTAATGGTGTTCCAAACTAGTAAGCTAACCTCGAGCATGGAATTTATCTTACATAGGCATTATGAAATACCAATACAAAAAGAGTAAGTCGTAGCCTATATGGATGCTGGTGATACCCTTGAGAAATACACCAAGTTAGCCAATAACCATAAACAATCTTGGAATCGCATGGGACTAGCAAAGACATAATCCACATGTCAAGATGAGTAAACAAGACTCATATTGCTATATAAAAGTTGGGGTCAAGTTTCAGGCTAAAAATGGGCTCGTGGGTGCCGCAACCAAAAGAAATGAAAATAAAATATAGGAAGGTAGAGAATAATTCTAGGAACACACGGTTCAAATTTAGGCTTCATGCGATAAGAAATGAGTGAGATATGAGCCTGCAAAATTAAGAGAACAAACTTTACATTTAAAAAATTAAATGAAAAAATGAGTATATAACTTACCCAAAATGATAAGAACTAGCACATTGTCTAAAATCACATAGGAAGTCTAATAAGACATAGTATAAATAATACACCATGCTTTTCACAAAAGTTTTCATGAATCGTAAGTATATAAAGGAAAAAATTGGATGGATGAGTTTCCAATATTTTTTCCACCTAATAGAATAAGATGACATAATCCCACCTTTTTATCCTCCACATGCTGAAATATTCCCCTCTTTACCTGGTTTTAAATATTTTGGTATTGTACAGACTTGTTATAAAATATTTACGATATATGAAATATACCAAAATCAATAGAGAATTATTTATAATAAAACTTACCCCTTGAGTGATAATTTTCTTAATACAATTAGCTAGCTAATTCTGGTAAAACATTAATCATTTATAACTTTTACAAAATAAATAAATACGGGACTTATATTATCTAAAAAATACTTTTATAATTATTTACAATATGTTTTTGAAAATAATAAAATATAATTTACTTTTATGAAAAAATACATACTTATTTTTTAAAATAAAAGCTATTTAATATAATGGTGCAACAACACGACTGAAAGTCAAAGAATTCAAATCAAAAGTCTCGCTAGACTAAAGGTTCGTGTCTCAGAGCTAACAGATGTGTCGGATTGTAATAAGGTATGGATATTTATTGTCATGAATTACATTCATGGTATGCTGGTACAATAGAGTGATAGAAACTCGAGGTTAATTTTGGGTAATTGATATTGGATTGATGAAAACCTGAGATTTCTTTATAATACATGACATATACAAGGTTTCCTGACCTCATAAGTCTTTCAAAGGTATCAATCCCTTAAAACACTAATGGAGAAGGTATATACCCCTAGGATCATCTGTCCATTTATTCATATAATAATATTACATTGACTTGGACTAAATTTATCTCTACTTGATGGCATTGCTTCCATACGTAATGATTCTAGTTAGATGCTTTCTTGTTATTTTTGTTAGTTGGTGAATTAAGGCATATGAGTTAGCTAGCTTCTTATGATATAATTGTCTAAATATTTCTACGTTAGCCTATGTTTACTTTCAAGTACATATATTCTCATACGCATAGTACACTTTTAGCATCTTTCAAATCCTAGTGCTAGAAGGCCCATTTGATTCTTTTTCTGAAGTTATGTATTCTAGAAGCTTTAGTGGGCTACTTGATATTTATAGAAATTAATGTCTTCCCCTATATTATTTTTCCCTTTAATTTATTACTTCATACAATTATGTAACTGTTAAATAGATGTATTAAGTCTTTAGATGCTCTTGTACTACTGACACTAAGTCGTGAGTGTATTTTTTTATTTTGCACTTTTTTTAAATTTCCTACAAAAGCTAGTTTGAGACTATACTTTCCTATTTTAATCACTATTGTATATTCACATTCAATCAAGTAAAAGGTTGGTTTACATATCATGGGTTAGTATGGGTGTCATCATTACCTTTAGGTTTTAGATTGTAACATACGCAATTTAGGTGAGGTGGTTGACTAGGTGGCTTGTCACGAATAGAAATTGAATTATGATGGCTCCTACAAACCCCACTTATAGCCAAGCCTAACTGCAGCCTGAAGAGGCAAGAACAAGGTTGAAACCAATAATAACAACAACGATAGAAAGATAAATAGAAAAATAAAAGAAGAGAATAAGCGAAACAATAAGCTATCTATATATCTATACATCAACGTATATCTATATATATATAGACACACACACATACACACACATTTACACACACACATATATATATATATTATATATAGAGAGAGAGATATAATATCCCTAAAGTTTTGGTATCAAGGCTGCATAAATGTCTAACACTACAAAGTATCATAAATTATACAACCCAAGGGGAAAAGGAATAAATACAAGTCTATCACAAACTAACAATAGTGACAACACAAAAAAAGACAGAAAATAGGTTAGTATCGATGTTGAGTGCTCTCTGTAATCTCAAAAAAGGTCAAACCCTAGCCTACATGATCATGTCTTCTATAATAACTCGTATTGGTATATGCACCACAAAAAGAGAATGCAAAAGTGCAATATGAGTACTATAAAATAGGTACTCAGTAGGCATCATAGGTTGATCAAACACAAATAAAACATAAATAAAGTAAGAGAAAGTATAAGTCTATGCCAGGCTAATAACAAGTATAAGCAATCAAGTTAACTAAAGTAAGCAAGTTTATCACAAATGCCTACACCGAATTAGCTATTAACCGAAGAAAAATCCAACAGTGAAGAGATATATACTTGGAGCTCTAAGCAACTAACACAAGGATCATAAAGCACGAAAGGAACTGGTGAAAGTAAAACAATCTACAATAAAAGAAGAAAAGTACAAGGGCAACAAGATACTACAAGAAGTAGAAAATAAACCCCCCAGCACCCCATCCTACTACAAGTAGGTAGACATAATTAATCTAACTAGGAAAACATAACCCACAAGCACTCATCTTAAAAGTGAGTACAACAAAACATCCAAGGAACCCAAAGCGACTTTCTCCATACGCTAGAGGGCTACTACTAAACACGCGGATATCCTATGCAAATGGATGATGGAAAAGTAAATCAAGTGGCCACATGAAACCTCCCTAAGATGTACCTAGAACAAAAGAGACCAATGGGAGAATCTCTGTATGCCATTATATCCCCATATACCCCTCCCTCAAGCTTTGTATAGTAACCAAGGTCGGTAGGACCATGGAGGGAACAGTCTCCCACATGCATCATTATTGTACCAGTTTCAATATCAATGTAATCTAACAAAGTATCAATTCCAATCAAAAATCCAAAGCTCAGCTCATATATGAAGTTCATTAAAAGTCCACGTGTGATCCTCAGAGTATAACTATTATTCATAGGTGACAGTTAGGAAAAAACAGATGGGTGATATAACTAAAATAGCTCCATACTATCGTCAAGTCAAGAAAGTAGATGTATATCATGAAAAGCAGGTTTCTTATATTATTGAGGATCCATCCATTTATATCCAAAAATAGCTCTATACTAACAATGTTGGTTGTGCAAAGTATACACATAATACAAAAGCCGTATTTGGTTTAAGTTTGAGAAAACATCATTTTTAGTTGAGTTTTTATATTTTCCATGTTAAAATTTCCTAATTCATGCTAATTTATCCATTTTGATCATATCGGTACCACATGCATGCTTGTAAAACTGAAATATAAACATTTCTACATAGTCTTGATTGGTCAAAGGGCACCAACAAGTACAGATACAACAATAGAATATCAAATATGCTCAATAACTCCTTATACCCTCCCAATAATAATAAGGTCTAGAGTCTTAGATTAAGCATGCAAAGAGGGATAGCAGAGCTTAACATCGGTAAATAAGACAGTAATAAAGAACAGGAGAAGGTGTATTAGTTCTAATTTCAATGAATGATAATAAAATTACAGGAACCCATCATGAAGTCGACTGAAGAATTTTTTTATCAAACCAAATAGAGTCACATTCATTATTTAAAAATGTTGGATAAAACAAAAGACTTAAAGGCCTATTGGAAGTTGCTAAACATTAATGATACTTTCTAATAACTTGAAGAGAAATGTATCTTAGAAGTTGTTGATCATTTATAATTCTCAAGTTTGCAGATGACTATCTATTTGAAAAATTCACTCTTTCTACTATCAATGGTTCAAATATATAGAAAGTAAAAATTCACATTTGAAACTATCGATGGTTTTAATAGATAGAAAGTAAATGAGTCACTAATATGACTCTAATTTTCATAGAAAGAGTCCACCATCTTAAACTCTTTCCAAGGATAAATTCTCTTGGGTTGTTCTAACAAATGATTCCCACATCTATATAAGCAACTATTCTTTAAGAGTAGAGGCATACTCTATAAGTCTTCACCTATTTATTTATTTTTTTGCTCTACTTTTAACAACCATTGTAATCCCTAGTGGTTTACTGTGTTTATAATAAAGAGAGAAGGGAAAACTCAAGTGAGACATATCATCAAGAAAGAAAATATTCTAAGGTCTTATATAGTCTTAGCAAGATTGAGTGTTCACTAAATTCTTGTGTAGGTTCAGTAAGATTTTATGTATATTCTGAGCACTTGTGTATGCTTAATAGATTTTGTTAGGATAAGTTCTTTTGTAGGCTTAGCATTTAAGGGATTGAGTTCTTCTATAGTACCAGTCAAGGTTACAATACTAAGTTATGAATAAATCAGTTGTATTGTAAAAAGAGAAAAATATTGGAATCCTCCTGCAACCCAAGGGGACTGTATTAAGGCTCATATTGAACCCCAACCAGTAAAAAAATATCTTGCATGGATTTTCCTTTCTGCACTATAGTTATATTTTATATTCATCAAAATGTAGTAACATTCGACTTAGTCTTCAAGGCAATTGACTAAGAGCAAAGAAATTTTTTTAATTCACCTCCCCTCTTACACTTTTAGAAGGTACAGAGCAACAGTTATAGTAGAAGGGAAAACAAGCTTGGAACCATCTCAAAATTAGAGACTTATGATAATTATGCTCTACAAGGTCCAGTTTTGAAAGGGATTACATCATTGCCTACCTAGATGCTAGCAACAACCTCGAACATGAAGGAAAAGTCCAAATTCCATGAAAGCACCCAAATCAGCTCAAAACTATTAAAAACATAACGTATACATCAAGATTAGAAAAATAAGACTCATATTTCTATAGAAAATCTCAGGTTAAATTTTAGACTAAAAAATAGGATCGTGGGCCATACAACCTAAAATATAAAACAAGTTGATGATAACTCAATTGTATTGTAAAAGACCAAAATAGTAGAATCCTTTTACAACCTAAGGGGACTGGATTAAGGATTACATTAAGCTTCAACTAGTATAAAAAAATTATGTGTACATGTCCCTTTATGAATTGTATTTACATTGATTCATTAAACTGTAGTAACAATCAACTCAGTCTGCAAGACAATCGGCTAAGGAAAAACAAAAAATTGCAATTCGCCCCCTCTTACACTTTCAATTGTTATAAGAGCAAGGTCTCACATTCATTGCCTAAAAGCAAGTGAATAAAGATCATGGCTCTACATATTGATGGAGCTTTATCTCAAGAGGGAACCTATGGATCAGGACCACCTTATTTCAATAGGAAGCATTTTCCGATTGGGATATCAGTACAGAGACTTTCATTAAGTTATATGATGTCAAAATATGAAGAGTGATAATTATTGGTGACTTCCTAGTCCTTCTCACAAAAATGCAAATAATGATTGAACTACAACTAAAATAATTCCATCATTGAATAATTAAACAGATGTTCAAATGGATATTATCTAAATAAATCCAAGGAAATAAAATATTCTTTATAACTTTATTAGTTGAGAGGAATATAATAAAATATCGTGTTGTGAGAGTGTAAAGGAAATGTAGGATAAACAAAAATTTACTTATGAAAGGTCTCACAAAGTCAAACCATCTCTATAACTATGAACTCTTCTAAATGAAGGAAAGAGAAACTATTGAGGCAATGTTTGCCAGATTCAAAAAAATCATCAAAGAACTCAAGGAGATAGGAAAAATATATCCTGTGACTGACTCAGAAATCTATCTAAACAGTGGCACGACAAAGTAGTTACCATCAAAGGTATAGGCATAATAAACTCTCCTATGATGAATTAGAGGTGATTTTGATTATCTTTAAAAAGGCTCACCTCAATAAAAAGTGTAAAGAAGAAAAGAACACAGTTGCCTCCAAAGCAACTGAAAAATCTACTAATGATAAAGATAATGAATAAGTTTCTCTCATCACCATGTTTTCAGTAAGTAAACTACTACTTGCTAGGATGTGGAGAAGAAATAATGCAAATTCTTTTTAAAATGATGAAGGATGATATGAATGTGCAATACATGGACATATGGCTTCTAAGTGCTCAAAAAATAGAAGTTGTTCAACAAAATCTTCCAAAACTATGCTCTTTTCTTATAAAAAGTAATTTCAATTTTACCTTTAGACTTGAGATCTTATTTCACGATCTGATTTTCAAAACCAAGGGCTAAAAATATCTAAGGTTTCCTATTTGATGAGTAGGGTAAGGGGGATATCCTAATTCAATTTATCCCTTGTCTTCAATATGATCTTGAATTGATCATCTCGACAACGTAATATCATAAGATAAAAATGCCCCAATCCCACCCCATACTCTAGTTTTACAAGTTGTCAGTGTGATCCTTTATCTACTATTCTTAGAGTCATTTTCAGTTTCAAAAATTTTAAAAGAAGTGAAAGGTTTAGTTTTGTTCACTTTATACCTCATTTTCATATAATGCACAATGATATATGTGAGTGCAAAGAAAGAAGAGCACCGGTGAGATTGAACTAGGGAGTTTGACACTATATATTTCAAGGATACCTAAGGTGAAGGGTGTGGGCTTATATATAGTTCAATACAAATGCAATGAGTCCAAGGGTATGATGATCTAAAGGGATGAGGGACAGAGTTCATTAAAATATCCCCCTATTGTTTCAAACAACTTAACAAGCCAAAATTCTCTTATTTGGAGTCTTAGCCTTATTTTATATATGTTGCACTTTTGGATTTTCATAATTGCCTTGATAATGTGATAAATATCTTCCCTATCTTTTGTGATTACTTTAAGCCATTTTTACTTAGACTTAACTTGAAACTAAAACTGGAAACCAGAGAGGTGTGTGATCCCTTTAGATTTATTAGATTATGTTTACTGACTACTCATGTTATGTTATGTGATCTATTGAATTCCTTAGATTCCATTCATTCTTTAATATATGATGGGGTCATGTATAACTTTTCTATATATTTATATTTTTTTTATTACTCCTATCACATGCTTGGTCATCCTATCTAATAACTAATATAGTTTCTCTTGTGACATGAGGGGCACTATCTAAATTTGTCTAAATAAACTAAAAAAGGATAGTGTTATGACTAAAGTCAGCTCTTTTCTCAGTTGTGTTCGTGTTTCCTTGATTTTCTCTTTTCTAGTATGTTGTTATTCTATTAAGTTCTATATATGTGTATATTTCTCTTGCTGATTGTATAGTTGCCTCATCAAAGTTCAACTTTATCAAGTTTCCCCCCATTCTCTATTAACTTATTAATGGTCAATTATGGTTTTCTTCTTGTTTATTTGTATGTAGTTACGTAGAGTCCACGTGTATATTTTTGAAAGTCATAAAAGACCTTTTTATCATAATTTATTCCTTGAGAATTGTTGTAATATGATCCTTAGTTTCTTCCTATAAAATTGCCAGTATGTCTACTTGCACCCTATTCTAAAAATGAACCTGCTATGTTCCTCTTTAGTTACCTTTGTGTGAAGGATTTGCTCAAGGTTTGATTCCCAAGTCAAGGCCTTCTTAGTATGTTCTAACTTCATATGAAATAATATGAGAATGTAATGTATATTATATTAACTCCACCCGCCGTTTCCTTTTCTATTTTATCTATGAATGTACTAATTATCCTCTACCTAATTGCTTACATGCTATATGTTACAACACATTCTAAATAGTCTGTTAGCCCTCTATGAATACATGATTCCACTTTCCTATTCTAGAGTCATAAAAATATATGGCTTTTCTGCTTTCAATCATGTTTTTTCCCTCTTTAGTTGATTTTTATGCCAGTTCTATTCAAACATGCTTACTGATTCTCATTAGTTCCCTGCTCTGTTTTCACAAGCATGTAATGCTTATTAGGTTAAAAGTTCAACCACAGTTCTTATTTCACTTGTGATTTCTTGGGCTATCTAATGAATTTCCTTGTCTGCCATGTGTTAAACCTGTACTAAATGATCTGTTACTCCTTTAGGTTTGCATGGTCTTTGCTTTGCTGTTTACTTAACTATCAAGTAAAAGCTCAGTTTGATCATGTGTAATCTCCTTTTGATTTTTCCAGTTTGTTGAGACTCTTAACTTTCCTATTTGTATGTAATTCACTAAGGTATTAGTGCATTTTCTATGAGAATAGACTGCTATGTTATGTCTCAATGTGTTATATGCTTTGAACCTGTTCGATGAACCCTTGAAATGTTATAATGCCTACTAATTTTTTCCTTATCAAAATTTTACAACTTGACTGCTTTCGTCTTAATTTCTCAAATTCACGACTTCTTTCCTTCTATTTTATCTTTCCATCTATTTTTAGCCTTAAAATAAAAAAATGCATCATAAAGCATGGTCATTCCCTCAACTCCTGCATGTTATTTATTTCCAATATCAACTAAGATACAACCTAATGATCTTCTTCTATTATATTGATCTTATGTTGTTTTTTTTGAAAATATGTTGTCTATTTCCTTTTCTATATACTGATTCAGCGTTGATTTTCTATAAGCCAGCTACGTGCTTCTTTTCCCTATGTACCAAGTTACTGTCTTGCCTGTTTCCTGATTCTCACTTTCATTTAGACTAAATTTGTGTTGCTCTATAGTAAACCTTTTGACTGCCTTTTCAGTCTGCTCATGCATTGAATCCATTCTCTTTCATGTGAACCTATTGATTTCCTTTTTATTTCTTCTTTCTTTGTGTACTATGCTCATGTGGTATTATATGATTTTCCTCTTCTTCCCCTTATGAGTTCAGTTTAGGTTCTCTTTTATATGATTCCTACAACCCCTTTCCTTTGTGTTCTTAGACCATACCTAACATGTTGTCCCTTTCTCCTTCCATTCTATTGAACTAGTGATATCTTTATGCAACCTTCAATCTTCTCTTTTTCTATATGTTAATTGTGCCTACTTCTTAAGAATACTATGCATCAGCTTCCACAACTTTAAATTTAATCATGGCACGACCCTCCCATTTGTTTGTCATCTTCATAGCTTCAGTATCATTCTAAGTAGATAATCATGTTAAGTGAGGTCTAATAATAGACTAAGTAATTTATTTTGTGTGTTATATATGAATAATGTTTGTCTACTTATTCTCTTATATTCATATCCTCCAACTAGATTTCCTTATATCAATTTTTTGGGTTAGGGGAAACATTGAGTGCCTATAATTTCTCTACTTCCATTTTGACATCTTTATATGTATATTGTGTATATCACCTAATTAACTAATATTTAAATTTTAAATTTAGTTATTACGTTCTATGGTTAATTAGTTATATTAAGTGAATATTTCTTTATCTTACAGTTAGGTCGGATTTCAAGTGGAATGACCCATATTGTTTTAAATTAATTTAATTAGGCATGTATCTTGTTAGCCAGTTTCCTTTAATTAATTTAGACTTGTTTGGGTTGTTTTTTGACTAGTTTTCCCAAACTACATGTCTTTGCCCCTGGACCAATATTGACTTGGTTGAATTTAGCCTTACTTGTTTGTTTGTTTATTTGTTTGCTTTGTGTTATTTATTATTATCGATTCCTAATATCTTTTTCTTCTTTGCATGTGTAACCCTAGGATCCCTCGCATGGGCTTATGGGTAATGCACCAAGGTTGGGAGATTGGACTAGTTCCAATTGAAATTGTTGATTCTTTTTCCTTCTTCTTATTTCAGGTATTCCCTTTATTTTGTATTTTTTTATATTTGTATGGAATCTAGTGTGGGTGCAAAAGTTATAATCTCTCATTTTTATTAAATAAAAATAAAATTTTTACTTATATCTTTCCATTATTTTCTTTTAAAAAATTCATTAGTCAAACACTAGGTTACTTAAATAAAAATAAATAAATTCTCACTATTACAAAAAATGATTTTTCAAATTTTTTTTAAAGAAAAACAAAGAGTTTGTAGAATATAAAAAACTTGATTTTAGAAATACACCTTTTTTAAAAAAAAATACTTGCATCTCTTTTTACAAAATTAACCTTAAAACTTAATTAATTTAGAAAATTATTCAAAAGTATATTTTTAAGATAGGCTATAACACGATGTTTTTCACAAATCATAAAAGGCATAAGCCAATCGGGATGTTCCCGAGGTACATTAAAAATATTTCTCAGGACATGATGGAATCCTTACCTAAACCTCTTTCAAACTTTGAATTTTTTCCTGTTTTCAAAATATGAGGTTTCAAATAAAAGTGCTCATAATTTCTTTACAAAATCAAGCGGCAATTTTGTAATAATCAAAAAATTTTGGTACTTAATTTTAATTTTGAAATAATTTGACACATCATTTCAGTAATATTTCAAAAATCAGTAAACGCTCAAAGCTCGCATTAAGTACAAACACGAAAAAGATGTGAGAACTTGAACTTGTGCATGCATTATATAACGTAGTTCATGATGTATTTACATTAAAGTTGAGCATATGATTATTGAATATACTTGTAACCTTCCTGTGTATTCAATAACCATGTACTGACCGCTTACTCTGTGTTGCATGCTTTACACCATGCAGATTTGGCCAGCCATCCTTAAGTTTACTGTTGACCTAATTTGTTTTTCCAGTTTTGATATAGAAGTTGGTGAGTCCTCATGAGCTAGAGATTGTCTTTTTTTTCTTGTTAAAACTATTATATCTAATACTATACTATTTGATCATTATTCTCTTTTATTTCTAAGATTAGATAGGGAAATTTCCTAGTAGCCTAGTATTCAAATTAACTAGCGGCTTTCGGATACTTTATGTAGTGGTTGTATTAAAGTTTTTCTATTTATTCTACACTACTTTTCATTTGTGTGTGTTTCTCACTATTTTGTATTGACTGTTGATATTGAATCCATTGAAATTGAGTAAATAGATTTGTGCATAAGCCAAGGGTAATTTTATGGCCACTTATGGCTGCGGATGCCTTTTTGCATTCAGGGAGCGAAAATACTCATGGATCCTTGCTCCATATTTTAGAAATTCTCCAGTCTTATCCTCTCTCAGTTCCTTAAGGAAAGAATATCTCCAAGAATTCTTTCGTAAACTCTTCCTAACCAAGAGGTACAACACCATCAACTCTGTTCTTTTTCCACCTATCAACCCATATAGGAGCCACATTTAAGATGATATGAAGAAAGTTCAACTCTTCCTGTATCATTCACCCTCATTACTTTGGAAATTCTGCAAACCTCTTCAATGAAGTTCTTCAAAACTTCACCCTACATAGAACTAAAGAACTCAAACAGGTTCATTTTAAGAAAAACTCAAATACTAGTGGTGTGTGGAGAAACTTGACGAGTTGCAAGTGTTTCTCCCTAATCATTGACATAAGATGCGACAACCTTATCAAATAGATGAATGGTGTTCCTAAACTTAACATTTGTCACATATTTTGGCTGAGCCTCAGGAGCTGGTGGGGGCTGATTTCTAGCTTGATATGGAAATTAAGGTAATCTACTAGGGCCATTATTTGAAAATTTTAAAGCAGAGAGTTAGAAGAGAGTAGTAGAGTTAGACTCTATCTTATGACAAAAGACATGAAAAAAGCGAAAACAACTCCAACACTTAGTAGCCTCTCCATTATAAGTGTGGCATGCTTCACACCCATAATAAAAACTCTACCAAATATGGATTTACAAAATCTTAGGAATCTTGAACTAGTCCTATAACGCAAAGTTTTCCATTCTTTGAGTCTACTTCTTGGATGGGACATGGCGCCTAAAACCACAAGTGACCTCAAGTAAAACGTTTGATCTAGCATATACTATACATCGCATTAAAACCGAATAAAAATGTAATATGAATTAAAAATCTAATAATATGAAGAGTGTAATAAGTAAGGGTTATGAGTCTAAATACTAAAACATACATCAATATAATATTTTAAAGCCTCTACTCAATCTGGAAAGTTGTTGGGACAAATCCTCAACTAGCCTTGAAATACATAAATAAAGAAAAATGAAAAAGGGATATGATTGTTCAATGTTACGACACAAAAATTGATTTATGATGGCATCTACGTTCCACCTGTAGAAAATCCTAACCCTAGACCAGAGTGTTAAGTAGGTAGCCAGTACCGAGTATCCAAAAAGAAGAGAGAAGAAAGAATGAGAAGAGGAAGGAGAAGAAATAGAAATACATATCATAAAGTAACTCCCTACAACTTTGTATCGTGTCTATAGAGCATCTATACATAGAATATTACAAAAATACAATCCACAACAGGGAAAAAACTACAAGGTAGCAATCCTAAAAAAAAATAAGGAAACTTCTGTGCAATAGAAAACTGGTCAGCAAGAATGCCAACTGCTCGGCATATCTCTGAACACTATTGATATCACTCGAACGATCTCACTCTACCCATTGTCTAGTTCTACGAACTGCATCAGAAAAAGATGTAGAAGTGTATCTTGAGTACTAAAACAATGGGTACCCAGTAGAAATTATAGACTAACAAGGCATAAGTAAGAATAAACCAATTTAAGTGCGAATAACAAACAAAAAAGGGATAGTCACAATGTCAGCTAACAAGTATGCAGGAAGCTAAAATATCAGGGTTTGAAACATAGGACCTAAGTCACAAGCTAATAATGACTAACATGACACGTACCTGGAGCTCCAAAGTAACCACCAGAAGGAAGATACATAAAAAGGAATACCAAACAAGTAATGGAACAATCTAACCGCAAAAAACAAGAGATGTAACCATAAAAAAAGCTAACTAGCAAACAATACACCAGTATATAAGTAACCTAACAAGACTTCCACCCTTAGCCTAAGGTGTAAAACCAAGCGCGAAGAATGTAATTTAAAGGGGTGACGAAGAGAAATAGTGCCTGTAAGTACCCTCATCGGTATATAACCCCTTCCCCAATCTATGCACACACCTACTATGTTAGGCATGTCTACCCAGGACATAAGGTCTGTGGAAGGATCCAATGCCATGTACAAAATCCTCATAAAAGAGCCAACTAGTGGTATAGTCATCAAGGAAAAATGACAAAACTCAGGCATAGCCCATATATCATACCTCAGTGAAAAATCTCAAGTCCATCTATGTAGGAAAATCCAAATCTCAGTAAAACCCAACTATCGCCATTTCGAAGAAATCCAAAGAACACAATGATGTTGAGATAATAGGATCAAATAGCATGAGAGAATAGCTCCATACTAATCATAAGTGTAGTCATGAAAAATAAAAATATAGTAGATGAGAAATTTCCTTCCAATTATCGTACTATCAAAAGGCCATTTACCTTCTTAGAATATCAATGCATGCTTATCAAACACATCAAAACATCAGTCTAATAGACTTTAAAGTCACCATTTTGGCCCAGGGGATAGCTACTAATCTTTAACCACTAGTATAATCCCCTCACCAACCTTAACTATGTTCTAGAGTCAGCGTGAAACACGCAGGAAGGGCGTTGTATCCCTAGGGATAAATACAAATAATAAAGCCAGCAAGATAGGCCGTGGGAACACATAAAAACAATAACGAGGTTGCAAACTAGTCCTCGAGCTGGAAATTTTCCAAGCATATATAATACTAAACACCCAATCTAAAATAACTAAGATGTAACCTACCTAGATTTCTTCAATAACCTCAATAAGAGTGCTATAATATTAGAAGAATCACGAACAAAGCTTGAAAATGCATGAAAATAGAAAAAATATAGCCCACGCATGAAGATGGGTAAAACAAGACCTATTGTTATAGATATAAAGGGGTCAAAATCCAAACTAAAATTGGGTCCGTAAATCCTAGTAGCTCAAAAAAATGGAATATTTATACAAACAGATAGTGCATAAATCATTCAGTGTATGACATCAAATAGGGCTCAATCCGATGGATAATAATGAATAAAATAATCCCTAGAAAGTTTATATAACATAGAAAACTTAAAAATATAGAGAAATCAAGAACTTACTCGGTAGAAATTTTTGTAGAATCGCTGAAAAGAATCTATGGATAAAAACCACAAAATAAACCCTTTAGCTAACTATTTATAAGATCTACTATGGTGGAAAGTTAAGAGGAAACTTGGAAGACTCGTAAAAATAGAGAAGAAGAGAAGATATATAGAGTTGTTAAGTGGTGCACCACGAATGCGAAGGGTTAGCTAGTGGACACCATACCCTGGACGTGGATAAAGCTGAGTGCGACATATTTTTAAATTGATCAAACAAAGCTATGGAAGGGAAATGGAGTCCGATTTCGACAAATCGTATATGAGATATTTATCTAAGAAATATTATAGACTAAATAGAGCCAACGAAAAGGTGAAACAAGGTTGTTTAAGATGGGGAAGGCCTGAAGTAATGATAATTAAGGAAATCTAAAATATAAATCTACTAGGGAACTAACCTACCAATGCTAGTAAATCAAAAAATATTTGGAGAAGCTACGAGAATGATCTAAATGCAAAGCAGTCACAAAAATATGAAATTGACCACGAGATTCATTACAATATCCTCCCAACAAAGGTCCTTTAATCATTAAAATTTAAGAAATATGGATCACATAAATAGTAAAACAAATAATGATATTGGGCCCGTATATCGCTCTCCTCTCCCAGGTATCCTTCTCGACCAGCCGACAAGCCTAAAGAACTCTCACAACTAGAATTTCTCTAGATCTAACCCATATGATAATAGCCTTAGGATGATCGAGATAAGTCAATCAATCAGAGGCGACTTAGAATGAATTACATAAAAGGGATCTGGCACATAATGGCAGAGCATAGAGACGTGAAACACTAGAAAAACAACTTCTAGCTCCGGAGTTAGGGTCAATCTGTAATAAAAATTATCAATCCTCCTAGTCATATGGAAAAATATAATGGGCTAAGCTTTTCCCTCCGACAAAACCTCATAACTCTCTTCATGGACAAAACCTACAAGAGTACCATGTATCCCACACTAAACTCCAGAGGCCAAAACCTACGATATGCATAAATCTTCTGTCTATTTAGTGCCATTCGTTATCTAATCCTGATAACCTTGACCCTCTCTATAGAATCTCAAACAAGGTATGAAGTATGTGGAAGAATCTCAACACTACTGTACCAATCAATTTGTGATCTGCAATGCCTACCGTACAGGGAGCCAAATAGTTCCATCTGAATGTATAAATAGTTGATTCTATTATACGAGAACTTTGCCAAGGGAAAATTCTGATCCCAACTACAACTAAAATAAAAAATACAAGCCTAGAATGATATCTGAAAGTAATTGAATGGTCCACTTGGACTGACCATCAGTTAGTGGATAAAAAGTAGTACTTAGAGCCACCTTTGTACCCGTCTCTCACTGTACATTCCTCTAAAATCGTGAGGTGAATAAAGTACCTCTATATGAAATAATGGAAACTGCAACCCTATATATGAAAAAATACCTCTTTAACATATAAAACAACTAGTCTCTTAGCACCCCAAGATGGTGAAGTCGGTAAGAAGTGGGTATATCCTGTTAGTCAATCCATAATGACCAAAATATAGTCATGATCCTTGGAAGTATAAGGAAGTCCAGAAATGAAATCCATAGTGATCCTCTTGTACTTCCACTCTAGAGTAGGGAGTTGATGCAATACACCACCTGGTCTACGATGCTCAAACTTCACTTGTTTGAATTTTAAGCATCGGTTAACAAACTTGGTAATATCAGACCTTAGACAACTCCACAAGTACTGCGGTGTCAAATCTCTACACATTTTCACTATTCCTAAATGTATGGAATATCTGGTACAATAGGCCTCATAAAGAATAGTCTTAATCAATTCATCAATCTTGGGAATACATATACGGTTTCCCATTTACAATATACCATCAAAGTCAAAAGAATAATCGTTATAATCACTAATCTGAACAAACTCTCGAATATAAACTAAGGATTTATCCTCATACTGTCACTTTCAGATATGATCATATAGAGTAGGTCTATCCTCAACTCGTATAAAAACTCAGGACAGATCAAAAATCTCTAATCTGACCAAACGGTTAGCCAAAGACTGGACGGCCAAGGCCAATGGCCTCTCTAAAACTGATATGGAAGAGAAACTACACATGTTAACTGCCTTCTGGCTCAAGGTGTCTGCAACCATATTCTCCCTTCTTGTATGGTAAAGAATTCTAATATTATAATTCTTTAGAAGATGAATCTATCTCCTATGTATGAGATTGAGCTCCCTTTGGCTCTATATGTACTCTAAGTTGCGGTGGTCGGGAAAGATCTCATAGTGAACTCTACAGAGGTAATGTCTCCAAATCTTGAGCATGAAAATTATCTTCGTCATCTCCAGATCATGTGTGGGGTAGTTGGCCTCATGAAAATTCTAATTATGTGAAACATATTCAATAACTCTTATCCACTACATCAGCACAGTCCCCAAACTAATACCGGAGGCATCACAAAAACCTATATAAAGATGACTCTCAATTGGATTTTACAATACTGGTGATGAAGTGAGAAAATCCTTAAGACACAGAAATATGGACTGAAATCCTCAGACCATCGAAAAGGAACATCCTTCCAAGTCAGTCTTCTTATTGGAGCTACTATAGATAAAAATCCCTATCCGAATCGACTGTAATACCCAGCTACCCAACAAAACTATGAACCTCAAAGGTTGTAGTAAGTCAAGGACAGTCATGTCAGGATGAAACCCTCGTTGGATCTACATTAATGTGTGATGAAGATACAATATGCCAAAAGAATGTAATAGAGTCTAACTAGAAGGCGCATTTCGAGAACTTTGCATAAATCTTCTAAGTCCTCAAAGTCTGTAGTACAATCTTCAAATGCTGCTCATGTTGCTCCTGACTCTAAAAGTAAACAAAAATGTCATCAATGAATTCAATAACGAAGGAATCTAGATACGTTATGAAAAATCTGGTCATCAGACCCATAAATTCCTCTTAGGTATTAGCCATCCCAAATGACAACCAGAAACTCATAGTGCCTATACCAGGTTCAAAAAATAATCTTCAGAATCTTCCATGCTTTAATCCTCAATTGATAATAACCCAACCTCAATTAGATCTTCGAATACACTGTAGCACCCTAAAACTGATCAAAGATATTATCAATTTGCAACAAAGAATATTTGTTCTTAATAGTAACCTTATTCAACTACATGTAGTTAATACACATATGCATAGTTCCATCATTATTTTTCACAAAAATGCCAGAGAACCCCTTGGGGAAATAATAGGACGGTTAAAACCTCTGGAAATCAAACCTTACGATGAGTGTTGAGCTCCCGGAATACTATTGGAGCCATATGATCAGGTACAATCAAAATTGGCCTGGTGCCCAACTCAACCTATACTGAAAAATAGGAGGTCAGGCAACTCATTAGTTTAAACATCAAGGAACTCTCTCACAACTTGCACAACTTAGGGAAAGGAGGTTTAGCGCCCACATTATGAACATAAGATATGTAAGATATAAAACCCTTGGCTAAGAATCTATTATCTTGCATACTAGATATTATTGGCACTGGTGAGTGGCCAATAGGACACTGCCACACCACCAAAGGTACACTAGGAACAAATACAGTCACGGTCTTAGAAAAATAATCCAAAACCACATTATAAGGGTATAACCAATTCATGTCCATAATCATGTCAAAGTCAATCATCTTTAGGGTAACAAGATCATCATGAGTGTCCAACCCTTATAGTAACATCACAAGCTCGGTGAATCTGATCCACCACTAAAAGCTCACTCGTGGGAGTAGCCATACTTATAGGAACAATAAAGGCTCACACGTAACACCCAAACACTTAGAAAAATACATGTACACATAAGAGTATCTAGAACCAAGGTAAAATAATGCAAGGTTGGCTGGTCAGAAACAGATAACATACCCATAACTACTACATTAGAAGCCTCGTCATGCGATCTATCAGGTATAGCATAAAACTAATGGAGCCAAGTTCTCTAATGATATCCTTCCCTATCCCTTCCTTAGTCCCTCTAGCCCCCACCTCGTGTCGCTATCTAACAACCTCTAACCAATTGCAGTACTACCTAAAGAGGCTCGATGGCTTGTTCTGGTGGATAA
>JBDJHY010131810.1:0-13532 GCA_039654485.1 Withania somnifera
TAAATAAAAATCCTACGTTTTAGGAATTGAAAGTTCGGTAAGTTATCGACATATCAAGCTGCATAAGAAAAAGATGTTGAAGATAGCATGAGTACTAAAATCAATGAGTACACAATACTCATCATAGGCCTATTGGGATTGGATAAGATATAAATATAATAAATGCGAATAAAACTAAGGTCATGTAAGAGGGACAGAAGGAAAAACTAATGGGTGAAAAAGATACAAGTAAACTAACCAATTAATATGAGTTAATGTAATGCCCCGGAGTCACCCCTGGGTATCACAAGGAATCCTTAGCTACTGGGTTACCTCAACAACCTCAGATGATCCCCTGGATCATCCATAATTCTAAGCACTCACTCATTAGCAGAAGCATAGAATAATAATAAAGTCTTAGCTAGTGGGCCATCTCATATGTCAAAAGATAAACACAGAATAATAAGAGAACTCTAAATCAAATACCACTATACCAACTGTTTGAAAGCCTATAAGTACTAAAAGTCTAGGCTACTAGGATAATTCCCTAAGCTAATGGAATGAGTAAAAAGAATGTATCAAATGGACTAAAATGCTCTAATAGAAAAACTAATAAATGAAATGTTCCTGATCCATGGGAACTCACTAAATCTTTAAACAACCAGGGATAGTAGATCTAGTCAACCATGAGTATAAGGATGGATGTCCTAACCTACTTGTGAAATTATGCAGCAAAAAAGTGTACGGTCAGCACATCGAATATACTAAGTAAGAGGGTGGGGGACAACAACAGGCAATATCAACATGAACAATATAGGCATAGGTGAACAATGAATAATCTATGCAAAGCATGATCAATTACAATTCTGAAATCAATTACTCAAGAAAAGAGTTAAATATTTCTGACAGTTCAAGAAATATACTCTATTTCAATGTATAAATAATAAATCCAAGTAATGATAGTTTTTCATTTGTAGGAGTTTCTATAACTGCATGTAAGATCATGTGAGCAGTCGTAGAATTCAGCAAACTACCAGCTAAAGGAAGTACCTTGCCCCCCATAGGATCAGCACCTAAAAATAACCTAGTGGATCCAACTAAGCTGATAATGTGGAAATATGTCATCCTATGAATAGCAACATAGTTATAAGATTAGGTCTTTCAACCTACTCTGCTCGGTGACAATACTACTTCCAAAATATACCATTGCTCTTGAACTGACTAGTTTAAAACAATTCAAGTGAAAGCTGATCAAATAACATGTCTTAGCCTCTTTTGAAAAACTTCATCAAAATTTTTCTTATTTTAATAACATCATTTCTGGTCTTAAAACTCAAGGAAAGTACTTAAACAACTTCTCAAATTTTGTAATTTGACTCAAAATCTTTCAATCAAGATAATTAAGAATCTCAGATTTTGAAAAATTTAAATTCATAATTATTCAGTTCTTGATGAAAATTCAATTAAAACATGTATCATGATATAGTAATGCAAGAATTTATGAAAAATCATTCAATAATATTGGGGAGAACATAACAATAAAGAATTTACCACATGGAGATTTTTAAGTTAATATTCTTAGCAAGGTCCTTTATGGAAATTAGGTTTGGGGAACAAGGGTGGAAGAATTTTATTGTTCATGAACCCAAATACCTAAAATCTTAGAGAAATTCCTGGTTTAACTTTGAAGGAGAAGCCTGTTCTTGAAAACTCTATTTCGATTGCTTTGGGAGAAAAAGATCAATAGTGTTCTACTTGTCTTATTGTTTAGTTAACAATGAATTAATTAAAGAAGTGTAATCATTTATACTAACATTTATTTTACCCAAAAAACATAGTAAAATTCATTAAAGAGTGGGAATGACCAATAAAGTCCCTGGGAAATGAGTTAAACTATGTACTTCTAGCTTTCCACAGTTTGTACCATGAACCATCGTCTGGTTTCATGGATCATAGGATGAACCATGGAACCATTCCCAACTAGAGAACATTATATGGTTTATTCCTTCCATAACCCATCATCAACTTTCACAGTTCATGGAATGATCCATGGGGTCATTCTGTAATTAGAAAAAGTTTATAAAGTGGATAAACTTAGGGACAGTTTTCACGGGTGTTTTCCATAATTGTGGAACCCTTCCACGTCCGCGGAATGGCCTATGAAAACCTAGCAGTTCCAAATTTGAATGAAATTTTACCAACTTTGTTTGATTAACCCATGGAACATGATAGGGGAGTTCTCTAGGTGTTAAAATATCCCCCCTTGGTTTCGTTCATCCTCCAATGAAGATTTCATCTTGAGGAAAGATGAAAAGACTAACAGACTACCAAAATGACTCAGAAACTGATTTAAAGCATCATACTAATCTATCAAACAATGATTCTACCCTTAACTCGACTGACTCATATACATACCAAATTAATGGACTTCAACTACCATGAACACATCAATAAATGCACAAGTACTCACATAGGGACCCATGCAATGATACATACTATATGCTATATGTAAAATACACACATAGGAAAAGCTGGAATGAGAGGCTATTACCTCAGACTGAAGTGGAACTGAAAAGAAAGTAAGTGTGGGTAGTTCTCCATCGTGACTATATCAGTTTCCCAAGTGGCTCTCTCAACGGACTATTTTTGCCATAGAACCTTGACTGATATTATCTCCTTATTTATAAGCCTGCAAACCTTCTTATCTAAGATCTAAACTAGAATTTATTCGTAAGTCAAACTGTCTTTAATACTAATGCTGTCCATAGGTAATATTAAGGAAGGATCTGACTTTCTCAACATAGAGTGTGAAAAACTAGGTGTATTACTGGAAGATCTAACTTGTAAGCAACATTACCAACCATGTTTAAAATCAGATATGGCCTATTGGAACATGGATTGAGTTTTCCTTGCTTTCCAAATATCATGACTCCCTTCATAGAAGACACCTTCAAGAACAACCAATCATTAACATTCAATTTCCAACTCCCTCCTCCTCCCATCTGCATAAGACTTTTGCCTACTCTAGGCAGTATTCAACCTTTCCAAAATAATATGAAACTTTGAGTAGCCTTAATTACTAATTCTAGACCTAGTAAAGTTATGTCACCCACCTTAAACCAACCAATGGAAGATCTACACCTCCCATATAAGGCCTTATACAGAGCCTTCTGGATACTAAAATAATAGCTGTTTTTGTAAAACAACTCTATAAATAGCAAGTAGTCATACCAAATACTGTTGAAATCAACTGCACAAGATCTATACATATTCTCCAGAGTTTAAATGGTCCGTTGAGCCTGACAATCTATCTGCGAGTGGAAAGCAGTATTGGCGTGAACCTGAGATCCTAACCCTTTATGGAAGGACTTCCAGACATGCAAAGTGAAATGATTACCACTCTTTGAAATGATAGACAGGGGCACACATGCAGGCAGACAATCTCCTAAGATTCAATCTTCCAAAATCCTCTGCTGAAAACCTAGTGTGAACAGGTAGAAAATGGGCTGATTTGGTAAATCTGTCCATAAACACCCAAAAAAATCATACTGTTTCTTAGTCTTGGTAAATCAGTAAAGAAATCCATATTTATGAATTCCTACTTCCAGGATGGAATTTCAAATCTTTGCATCTCACCTGCTAACTTTTGGTGTTTAATTTTCACTTCTGGCAATTCACACACTTAGCCACAAATTTGGTTATGTCCCCTTTCATTCCTTCCCTCCAATACATTTCTTTCAAGTCATTATACATTTTGGTAGTTCCCAGATGGATGGAGTATCAGGAGTTTTGATCTTCTAATAAAATCATTTCCTCAGGACATCAATATGTGATAAACATAACCTACCCTCATATCTTAACATACCATCTCCTCATTTTGAGAAAACTTTCCCTTTATGCCTACCAACCTTACTATTCAACTTAAACAGAAAAGAATCTTTATCTTAATTTTCTTTTACCTCGACTACTAGGGATGACTCAGATGCATTCAAAACCAACATACCACTATCCTCAACACCTACCAAATTGACCACAAGGTCTGTAAGCCTATGAACCTCCTTAGATAACTCTCTCATCGCCTTATCAAGATTACCACACTCCCTATAGACAACCTACTAAGGGCTTCATCCACCATCTTGTCCTTGCCTGGATGATACATATCTATCATACCACAATCCTTTAACAATTTCAACCACCTTCTTTGACTAAGATTCAAGTCTTTCTTCTTAAATACATACTGCATGATCTTATGATTAGTATAAACATCAATGTGCATCCTATATAAATAATGCCTCTAAATATTTAATGCCAAACAACATCTTCTAGCTCAAGGTCATGAGTGGGATAGTTATACTCACGAACTTAAAGATCTTGTGAAGCCTAAGATACCACCTTACCATGCTGCATCAGTGAACATCCCAAACCAATATAAAAGGCATCACAATATACAACATAACCTTATGAACCCTCTGGTAAGGACTAGACTTGGGTTGTAGTGAACTTGGTTTTCAACTCTTGGAAAATTTTCTCACACTGGTCTAACCATTCAAACATAACTTTCTTTTAAGTCAACCTAGTCAAAGGGGAGGCTATAGAGGATATACCCTTGATGAATATATGATAATATCTGCTAAACCCAAGAAACTACATATTTGAAAGAGATATGGGTCTGGGCTAAATTTTTATAGCTTCAATTTTATGGGAGTCTACATGAATACCCTTACTAGAGATAACATGACCTAGGAATGTAATTCACTTTAAAAAAAATTTGCACATGGAGAAATTAGCATAGAGATGACGATCTTGTAGAGTCTGAAGACAATTCTAAGATGATTTCCATGCTCTTTCTCGCTTCTAGAATAAATCATAATTTCATCAATGAAAACACTCACGAATAGGTCCAAGTATTTCTTGAACACCCTATTCATTAGGTCCATGAATATTATAGGGGCATTTGTCAAAACAAAAGACATGACCATAAATTCAAAATGGTTCTAAAAGCTGTTTAGGCACTGTCTGACTCTGTCTTTAAGATGATGGTATCCAGAACAAAGGTCAATTTTAGAGAAGTGACTAGCGCCTTGCAGCTAATCTAACAAGTAATCAATCCTAGGGATAGGATATTTTTCTTGATTGTGACATTGTTCAACTGATGATAATCTATGAACATTCTGAGTGAACTATATTTCTTATGCATAAATAAGATAGTGGCACCTCAGGGGGATACACTAGGGCTAATAAAACCCTTATCTAGACGATTGGCTAATTGGTCCTTGAGCGCTCTATGTTCTGCAGGTGCAATTTTATATGGTGGGATGAAAATAGTCTGAGTGCTTGGAATAAGGTCTATTCTGAAGTTTATCTCTCTGATAGGAGGGAGTCTACATAAATTCTTTGGAAAGACATCCACATACTCTCTGATGACTATAACTGAATGAATATCAGGAAAATTGGACTCAGAATCCTTGACCTAGTCTAAGTGATACACACACCCCGTAGAGATCATTTTCCTAGCCTTGAGGTAAGAGATAAACCTACCCTAATGAACAACATCATTACCCTTCTATTCTAGGACATGTTCATCAGGAAACTTAAAACAGATGGTTATAGTCCTAATATCTACCATGGCATAACATAAATAGATCTAATTAATGATAAGAATAATGTCAAAATGCACCATGTCTAACTTAACAAGACCATCAAAAAAGATTCTATCAAGGAATGACATTGGGAATTTAAGGTAGACTCTTTAGCGATGATAGCATCGCCAACTGGGGTAGAGAAAAAGAATGTTTTAGATAAATTTTTAGGACAAACTCCAAACTAACTAGCAATGAACAGGGAAAAAAAGACAAGGTAGCTCCAGGCTCTAGAAAAGTATACAGATAAATAATAAACCTTCAGCATACTTGTGACAACATCGATTAGCTACTCATTCTCCTGTTTGGAGCCCAACACGTACAATTTATTTTGGAACTGACCACCACCAGTGCTAGAAGAAATACCCTGCTGAGCTGGGAGGGATACTAGTACTACTGTATATAAAGTGAATTGAGGTCTATTCCAACCTTGTATAGATATGGGTCAGTCTGTAAGAAGATGGCTAGAAGGAAAATCCTGAAGTCTTGCACATTCTTAGATGATTCTTACTGCACTTGACACAGGTGGGTTAAGATTATCCTCTAGTCATATTGCCTTGCGAAACCTACCTCATTGACTTATTCTACTGGTTCTACGATTATGTGGTAACTTGTTGATGAAGGGGTTAGTGCCCTAAAAATCTACTGTTGCTGTTTGGGGTTTCCACTTACCGTAGGCTAGCTAAACTATATAGAACCAATCATTTCCTTCTTATTGTGGGAGTTATTTTTCATCTTGGCCTTATCCCCTTCTATTTTCTCCAAGTGGCCCATATCCGTACAATTAATCAGAGTATCGACCTTTCCTCCCATTACATAGTGTGGGGAAAGATGAGAAACAAAGATTTCCATACTTTCCTGCATGTCAGCGACCATGTAAGGGGAATACTTAGATAGTTGGGTGAACTACATCTCATTTTCACCAACCATCATGGGGCCCTTCTGTAGACTCAAAAAACCCCTCATATTATCTCTTCTTTTTTCTCTTGTAAAGAACCTATTCAAGAAATATCTTCCAAACTTAAACCAAGTAGGAGGGGCTCCAACTGCTTGCCTATTCTTCTTCTATTGATCTACCCAATCTCGAGCAACATTATTAAATTGGTACATTTACAAATCCATCGTGTCTACCTCTGATACCCTAATGAGATCACACACCCTTTTAACCTCCTCAATGAACCCTTCTGGGTCCTCACCTACCTTAAAACCATGGAAGACTGAGGGCTGCATTTGGAGAAAGTCCTTAATTATAGAGGAACCAATATCCTGAACAATTGGATGAATAGTTGGAGCTTCTGTTTGTCATTGAGTCTGGTCAACAATGGTCTGGGAGATCAAGTGCATCATGTTACATAATTCAACATTCATAATATTCTGCAATTCAGGAGCTGGCGGATCTTGATTTTGTTGACCCTGGTTCCTAGCAGAATGAGCTGGTTGTTTGAGTGGAGCCATGGTCAGAAACGTGCAAATCACTAGTCAGAAAAGAGTATTAGAGTTAAACTCCAAAGCACTAAATAAGACATGAAATAAAGGGGAATTTTCTAAATGTTTAGTAGCCTTTTTGTTATAATTGTCTTGCAATTCATACCCATAAAAGAGACTTTACCTTACATCGGCTTTTAGAAATCCTAGGATACTTTTAGCCTAAAGCTCTAATACTGAGTTTGTTATGTCCCGGAGTCACCCCTTAGGCGCTATAAGGCATCCTTAGCTACTGAGTTACCTCAGCAGCCTCGGATGAACCCATGTTTCATGCATAACTCAAATCACTCACTCATTAGTGGATGAATAAAGTAAAAATAAAGTCTAAGATATTGGGAAATATCACATCAAAAGATAAACACTAAATAATAAGAATACTCCAAATCAAATACCACTTTACCAACTACCCGAAAGCCTCTAAGTACTGAAATACAGTGTTGCTAGGACAAGTCCCCAGCTAACTTTAGAATGAATACAATGAATGTATCAAATGGACTAAGTTTCTCTAATGGAAATAAACCAATAAACAAAATGTTACCAATCCATAGGAACTCACAAATCTTTAAATAGCTAGGGATAGTAGATTTGATAAACGGTGAGAGTAAGGATAGTGGCCTGACCTACATGTGAAATCATAAGCCAAAATAGTATACAGTCAATATATCGAATATATTGAGTAAGCGGGAGGGGGACAACAACAGGAAATATCAACATGAACAATATAAGTACAACCAAACCATGATGAGCTATGCAATGTATGATCAATTATAGTTCTGAAATCAATTGCCTAAGAAAAGAATTAAATAGTACTGATAATTTAAGAAACATACTCCATTTCAATGTAGACTACTTCTGCAACATATTAATAATAAGCTACCTGATGAGTAAAAATAATCTATTTGGAGTCGACTCGATAGTAAACTACCTTCATCAATAGGATGATAGTAAAGCAACTAAAGAACATTTATAAACCTCTTCAAGTACCTTTCAAAAGAATCTAGCTAGAGAATGTAAGGGACTACCTCAAATAATGAGATAATGATGTCTAACTATAGGAAATAAAAAATATAGCAAAAAACAACCCAACCAACCCCAATAAGCACAACAGATACAAATAATAAGAATATGGATACAAAAAACAAGCAAAATTTGACTAGCTTCCCTAGTAAGAACAGTGGGTACAAATAATAGGAATGGTTCCATCTAATGCGGTGAGAGAATGAATGCCATTATTATTGGTGCCAAACACTCCTCCTCCAATACTCAAGTCTCATGAAGGAAGGACACCCATAGGGAAATCAAACTGTATACCTAAACGTCCACTGTGTACTCCTCCTCCAATGCCTGCGACCCAAATCAACAGGGCCTATGGAGGAATCCATCTGTATGCTAAATCAATGCAGGTAATAACTCAGACCCAAAGACACTCTCGATGATGTCGGTCATTCAAGTCCCTCAAAATGATAAAATATTATTGGAAATAGACTACCGATGCTAGGAGTCCAAACTTTTAATTAAAACAGTGTAGATCCTCTTAAAAACCCAAAAGCTAATGATAAGAAATATCATTTTCCTCAAAAAATCCAATATCAGTAGCAATGGTGATACTATTTCTCCAAAAACCCCATGTTAGATGTAAAGGTGAGACATAACCCTTTCGGGCCCAAATATCAATCAACCAAGGGGTACGACTTTCCATTTTAAAATTAAAATTCAAGTGTTTTCATTCAACCATACCACGATGATTAAAAAGAGTGAATGAACGAGGATGCTCAGCCACAACTATACACATATAATAATGCATAAAAATAAGGATCCTCAAGCTCATAATATGAAAATAACATAGGAAATAACAAAATAAGAACAATAAACCTCTAATTTTGATAAAAGACCACTCACTTTAGCACCATTCTACCCCAATCTAGGCTAAGGATCTTCTACTCCAAGTCCTAAATGAGGTAGTATCACCAAAGCTTGGCAGAACCACCTATACTAAAGCTCAAAAGTGAATTCTAAAGAAAGAAAATTAGAACTACCTCCAAAAAAGCAAGTCCCCAAAGGATTTGACCTAAAGAAAGTGGCTTCCAAAACTTAGATTAAGGCTTCCAAGTCTACACCAAAAACTACCAAGAATTCTAAACCAAGGCTAAGGGAAATAACTATCTACACTAGATATCTGTACCATAATTCTAGTCTAAGGCCTTTAAAAGGTAAATAAAACCATAGTTACCTAAGTGAGGTGTTACCGAACCTAGATGCCCCGCCAACAAGTTAAAAAATCATCATATTTATACCTTATATGAGCCAAGTCTAAAAGTAGGTAAGACATTACCTACCTAAAGGCCAAACCATGCGCTCACGATCACCGTTCCTGAGCCATTTCTCTGTGAGAAGCCTCTAGAAGCTGCCTCACTATCAAAATAAAACTCTACTCATCAATGAATTAAAGACAAGACTCATAGAGCAAATTGATATTTTGAGTCAAAAATCAAGTCTAGAATTGACCCATGAGACCCAAATAGAAATCAAAACAAAACTCATAATTATATTTTACGCAAGGTAAGGAATCAAATCCAAAGGGTGGTTGAATGAAGATCTTTATTTGGACCTTAATTTTTCAAACAAGTTAACTTTAATCTAAAGATATTAGATCCCAACCAAAAGTAAAAAGGCAGAACTGAATCTAGATTAAGTGAGGATACTTAAGGTGGAAGAGAATGATCTTATTTAAAAAACAAATTACCAAGAATAAGATAATTCCTACAAATATGAACTTTACACACTTAGAATGTTTGGGGAAAATGGGTAAGAAATCATTATTAATATACATTGGTTGTTGTACTTGTGGGAAAAAAGCTGCAAGGGCGACATCTCATGAGAGGGAATTAGTCCAAAGGTATAGTCCAAGATGTACAGGGCAAATAAAATCTTCGCAAAAGCAAGGCCGTGAAGGAGACCAAATGGTTGCAGGGGCAAAAGAGGTAGAACAATGAAAGCTCTATGAGAGTCATCACTTTCATTCAGATGCGAGCCAAACTCCATAGGAGCTACTACACCAGCACTAGCTGCACCAACAATAATAATAAAATTCTAACTTCCCTACCGGCCCTTCTAAAATATGCACGAAAACTGATAAACATAAGTGAGATATACTACCCAACTGGAAATGGTATTTTGAACTCAATAGAAATAATAAAATGAAAATTAAAGGATATTTTTCTGAAACATTACCAAAGTCAACACTTTTCCAATTTAACTAAAAATCCAACTGAGCACTCAAAACAAGCCTGATCACCTTGGGAATTGAACCAAAAGCCCTACTAACCCAAACTCGACGTCTAGTGCTGATGGAACCATCAAAATTTGAATTTGACTCCCTAATATTAGCAAATTGAACTCAAACTTTCATCTCTAAACCAACTACTATATCATCTAACGGCCAAAAACTCAACCAAAATCATCGAGACCTGGACCAAGGTTATGTGGGCTGATGAACAATGATGTCTTTCATCCTTGTGCCCAAGAACCTCTTTTAAATACTGAGAATTTTATAATCATGTTATATTAATTATATTACTAGGTTGAGGTTTAATTCTATTGCATAATTATTGATAATGTTATCTACAATAGAAGAAGTTGCATGGTATTTAATGAAATTACATTATCCTCTTGAGTTGTAAAGGCATATTCATGAAAGTGAAGTAGAAGCTTGAGGAAATAACATAGGTTATGAAGTAATGATGTTTCCTTAAATATTAAACTTGAATTGAATATTGAAGTGTCATGCTATACTTGACTTTTTATAAGGTTTTAAGCCTAATTGTGAAGATTGTAAAATTCAAGTATTTTGGCTAATTATGTCCAAGTGAGATTCATAATGCTTTAAAAGATGATGTCATGCTTGAATTACAAGTTGAGAGTAAGAATATTTATAAACTGTCAAATTGATATCTTTTATAACAGTGTCACCCAATGAGGCTTATTTTGTATGTTTTGACTAGTTGGTTCCATTGAAAGTATTCTACTAGTCTAGAATGTTGAAGTTTACAAGTTGTCTAGTGGCTCTATTTGAAGTGTGTTGTGTCAGTTTTGAGGGTAGTATTAGCACCGACAAGATTCGAGTATAAAACTCTATCCCATAACCTATGTCACCAAGCATTGGAAATTATGTCTTATGTCTTGATATGTGCCTTTTGAGTGTCTTGGTGGATCCATTAGGAGTTTGAGTGCCTGTACTCTGGCAATGTATAGGTATCCCCTCTGACATGGGGTAATATGTTGGAAGTCATTTCTAAGGCACAAAATATGTTAGTTATAGAACCTACCAAGGTAGTTTGAGTGTTATTTTGAAGTAAAGAATGTTGAAGAAGGTTTTTAAATAAGTTTTATTATTTTTTAGAAAACGATGAGTCTGAAGTGTTTATTGAGTTTATTTTATACTCTTGAAAGTAGAGCTTTTAAATTGATATTGTCACATTTGCATATTGTTGCTTTATTGATTTTAAGAGTTAAAGTAGAGCTTGTTATAACTTGTTCATGCATTGCATATCTATTATATTTTGATGTTATTGTACAATATGTACTTTTTTCTCTCACATTAGTACATTTCATATACTAACAATATACTCCATGTAGATACGAACAACCATCTTAGCATTCACGGTTGACTTGTTTGGCATTCTAAGACAGAAGTTGAAGAATGGTGAGTGCTCATTGATTTGAGGGGTAAAGTTGTGGAATTTATTTATACCTTTATGTTATTAGAGCCGAGACCTAAGTTACTTTATTCTTATTTTGGGGCTAGTTAGAGTCGAGCATCTAGCTTCTAGTGACTTTCATATAGATTGATGTAGTAGTGTTAAGACATGCAGTTTTAACTATTTATTTCAAAATTGTTATTGACTCTTAAGATGTACCCACTATTTTGTTTTATTTTAAATTATTATTGAGATATTTCTTCTATTGTGTGTAAGTGAATAGATCTATGCATAAGACAAGGTTTCTTTTGGGGCTACCTAGTGACTATGGATGCCTTACAGTATCTAGGGGGTGAGCTCGGGGCATTCCTAACTTAGTATCAGAGAATTAGGTTCAAGTTTCCTAGGATGTATGAAACCTATAATTAGGTGGGTTATCTTTTATGGGTAATACTAAAGCACATTTTATAACTGAGAGCCTAATGAGCATTTAGGAATTGTCCCTTTGTTCATGTTCAATTCGTGATTTGGAGTTTAACTCTAATATTCTTTTTTAACTTGTGATTTATGTGTTTTAGATCATGACTCCCAAAAGACATCTAGCTCATCAAGCTAGTGGGTTGAACCATCAAATTAGGTTCTTCTAGTTTTGGAGCCTTCACAAGATAGTATTACTACCATAGAGTTCAGAAAGGCTATTTATCTATTGGCCCAGACAATTGTTTCTCAAGCTCAGTGGTAGGTTCCAGTGGTTCAGCTAGTAGTTCTAGATAGTGGTGTAGTGAGGGGGAGGGAATTTATGAGGATAAATCCTTCGGAGTTCCATGTTTAAAGGGTTGGAGAATATCCTAAGAAATTCATTAATGAGGTTCGTCATTTCTGTGATATAATAAGAGTGTTGGATATAGACAGGATGGAATTTGCAACTTATCAAATGAAGGATATCAGTAGGTTCTAGAGTGATTTGTGGAGAAAGAATAGGGCGGTAGTGCAGCTCCACCTTTATGTACTGAGCTTTAAGAGGCATTTTCTGGGTAGGCAAATTTTGAGGGAGAATAAGTAGGAGAGGACCCGTGAGTTTTTGAGTTTGGAGCAGGGCTCCATGTCTATAGAAGAATATGTGATGAAGTTCACGAAGCTTTCTAGGTATGCTTTGGAGATGGTTGTGGATTTATACAAAAGAATGGATATGTTAGTTTCTAACTTCCCCTTAGTTGATAAAGAAAGGGAAGGTGGCTATATTGAATAAAAACATGGACATTGTTAGGATGATGGTGTATTTTGAGCAAATTGAGAAAGATAAGGATACGTCGGGTAAGAAGGGAAATACTAGCTATTCTAATTTTAACAAGCATTATTCTAGTAGTGGATATAGGAAGAAACAATAGTTGAGATCTAGTGGACCAAACCTATGATCTTTAAGTTCTCCTTTATAGAACTTTAGGCCTCCAACGAGTCAACAAAACAAGCCAACTCAGTTGGTTTCTCATAATAATGCACTAGCTTGTGGGAAATGTGGTAAGTACTATTTGGGTAAGTATCGTGAAGGGCAAAATGGATGTTGTGGATATGGAAAATTTGGTCCTAATATTCAAGGTGTCATTCTAGGATTTGTTTTGGTTATGGAAAGATCGACCATAGGCAAAGAGGCTGTCCTTTGGGTAGACAGAGTGGTAATCAGGGTCACATAAATCCTTTAGTAGCAACTCAAGCTGCATGCCCAACTTAGCAA